>JAQLOM010000034.1:9763904-9779145 GCA_030068315.1 Chrysichthys thysi
AGAGGGAGAGATAGATAGATAAATAGATAGCAGGCATTCAGTATGTATTGTCTGTTCAACACTGGTAATGCATTTTCCTATACACTGACTTGTTGCCCTGTCACTTGCTGATCCTCAGCCTGGCCACAGCCAGTTCATTTACTAACCTTTTCTGTGTTTAAAATCGTAAAGTATTAGCTAATGACATTTAACTGTTCAAAAAAAAAAGCCCAACCAGTGGTGCTGGCTTTATCTCATGGTATACAACTGAGATAAGAAATAATAATTTACTGAAATAATAATCTGTTCTACTGTAACGTTATTGTAAGAGGTTTGGTATACCTTGCCCAGCTAACTTGACCGGATTTAGTTTTCCCCCCAGCTGGGAAGTCAAGGATAATGACGGTGTAGGATTTCTTTTTAGGGTGTCTGTGATTTTGCAGGTATTTTTCTGTTTTTGTTTTAATAGAATACGCCATTCATCCATGGCTCTTTTAGATCTTTTCCTGAACCAGAAACGTGTCTCTTTTTGATTAAGATTTGATTAATTGTTGCTGCAAATAGAATTAAAGGGTTTGTATTGAAGTGATCACTGATAATGATAATATATATATTTATTTTTTTATGATAGACCCAATGTCAAGCAGTCAAGGTCTTATCTGTGTGAGGATTTGTAGGTGTCAGTCGTTGCTGTGGCTGAATTCTAATAAAATAAATAAATAAATAAAATACGATTTTTCCCCATCCTAATAACATACTCGGATAGCTCGACTTTATAAGGGACAAATGCAACATCTGCCTAAGCATGATTTCTAAAGTCTTTGTAGCCGAGTGTGCTTTTCTCAGGGTTTGATCGTGCTGTGGAGAGTTACATATTGTAGTGAAACAGACCGAGGCCTAATCAGTTCAGTTTGTGATCAGATACAAAGATGCAGAGATGTCTGTGATGCTGCTGCGTCAAAACAGAGAGGCGTACTTACATGCTCTTCTCAGATACAGATAACAGTGGACTAGGTTCTCAAATGTGGAAATGACCCAATAAAAGGCATTAACAACAAGATATTTAGCCAACAGAAATGACTGATCAGTTGATCAGGGTATATTTCCGCTCCGGCCAGAGATCAGTCCAGTAAAGAGACAAAAAGATTCAAGTTTGAGTATCTTTCACCTCAGGTGAGGAGACAAAGATTCGAGTGATGTGGATGATGCGGATAATAAAAGTGATAACCCTTTGCCCTTTTTTTAAAATTGTAAACAAAATGGAATGAAATCTTTAAATGGGATTTTTCTCAGTTTCTCTTTTGGGTGGGGTAACCAGATTTTAAATGTCACAACTTTTTACTTCTGATTGAGATGCATGCAGAAGGCAACTACAGTATATTTTCATTCAGGAAAACCTGTGGAGCAATATATGGAAATATCAGAATTTGCCCATATGAAGGGTTTTCCCTAACAGATATAGGTCTTTCTGTCTGTGCAATGATAAATGGATGCAATGTTTTAGTGAGCACCCTTTTTTAATGTATGTAAAATTAATCAGCTGCACTGAGTGTATGCTGGTCCATCAAATGCTGGTGGATTAGAAAAGGTTTAAAAATCATTTGGGTAATTAGTAAAAATGAAGTTTGATTATCATCTTGGTGTTGTTTCTTGTTTAATACAAAACAACAGGAGATTACAGTGTCGTTTAACAAATGATTAGATTTCTTAGAATTTTCTTTCTCAGGTGGTTGTTTAGGATTTTTATTGCCACAATTGTGCTAATAGTGCCGTCTTATAATGGAAATAGTTGTTTTTTTCTTATTAGAACAAACAATCTGGAAAATATGTAGAACATGAAAAAATACATACTTAAACAATGACCTCAAGGTCTTCAAAATCATTTTAGTGCTTTCTTGATTAATACCAACTAATGCACCTTTAGTATTTTTTACTTTTTTTTAAAATATATTTTGGACAAACCTCCAAGATGTTCAGATGATCTGTTGAGTTTTGATGATTAACTATGTGTATTGTGTACTAGAGAGTTTATAACTATCTGTCTGTCTGTCTGTCTGTCTATCCACCTTCCTATCCATCCAGAAAAAGTAACTAATGAAAACAACACAACAGAGGACTGGAGCCTCATTATGGATATTTGTGACCGAGTTGGGACCACACCTAACGGGTGAGTGAACGTATACGCCACAAAAACCATCACGCCATGAGAATTAGGCAAAGACAAATCTATAATACAACTTTTTGTTATGTTTACACATCATGTTAAGTTTTTGTTAAGATTTGTCAGACCTCGAACTGGTCCAATTTTTGTGATTGTCAGTTTAATGACTATGGTGCTCATCGGTATCTATTAAGTCTCTAACTCCGTTTATATGTTCTTTCTAGTGCAAAGGATTGTCTCAAGTCAATCTTGAAGCGTCTCAACCACAAGGTTCCTCATGTGGCCATGCAAGCCCTGACTGTGAGTGTAATATCGATGTATTCTGAATTACAGGACTTTCGTCTTTACCACTATTTCCAGCCATCCATGCTCTGGGGGCCTTTTTTTTTTTTTGTGACTCCCAGCATATTGTACACCGTGGGTTTATAGCTCTGCCCCGAGGCACCGGAAGTGGCAGTGATCAATGTCTGACCACTCAATCTGAGTCACGGTTCTGTCTCATCCTGCAAAGATGTCATTTTTTACTTTATTTTTAGCCTGCCTCTGCCGCTTCCTCAAATGAAATTAGCTGGATCTTATTGCCATAGGATTTGCCATCCAATTATACATTTAAATAATTACATGCATAGATATTTTTAGAGTATTTAAAATTGACTTGGTACAGAAAAAAAAACCTTTCCTGTTCCTAAAGCAGCACCTTTGTATCTATGTATCTTATAATTTATTAAAAGTTTTATAAAGATCTGTAAGTTGTACAAGCCACTCAGTGTTAATTTCTTTCTTAATTACTGCCTTTATCATTCTTCCCACTTTAGTTGCTTGGCGCTTGTGTGGCAAACAGTGGAAAAATCTTCCATCTAGAAATCTGTTCCAGAGAGTTTGCCAGCGACGTACGAAGCGTGTTGAACAAAGTAAGGCATTGTTTCCCCTCTACATTTTATGGCTACTAATAAAAACGGAAATGTGCTAAATCCTTGTATCCCCTTTCTGTCCTCTCTCAGGTGCACCCTAAAGTGGGCGAGAAGCTCAAAGGCATGATGATCGATTGGGCTGACGAGTTCCAGAAAGATCCACAACTCAGCCTCATTGGTGCCACCATCAAATCTCTGAAAGAAGAAGGAGTGACTTTCCCCTCCTCAGGCTCAAAGGTGCTTATCCAGGTCAATTGGCTTTCAGCCTATTAGACGGATCAGATTTTGGTGCCTGAACATACTGTATTCTGAAATATTTTGGTTAATATGTTAATTGGAATTAAAATACACCGGGTTGTTTGCAGCGTTTGTGGTACACTCACCCCTCAGTTTAACAGATAAAAGGGGCAGGGGGACGGGACGTTGGTCCATTGTTGCCGATGCTCCGTAATTTCCGACACTAAGTCTGTCGTGGCTAATGTCCACCATAACGTTACGTAAGAAAATACCTGTACACTGTAAATCTACACTATAACATCGTAAAATCAACATTTTTAGTTTCAAAGCAGACTTACCATGGATGTGGAGAGGTGTTCTTGCTTTGCTGTGACTGGATAGTGGGGTCTGAGAAATTTATTCTCAGTCATCGGAGCTTTGCAGCTCCAATGAGGCTTCTGATCAACTCAAGCATTTGTGCTACTGTTAAATTGACCCTTTTCCGCTTTTCTGCACTTCCTCCTGACGACACGGTAAAGACAATTATGAAAAGAACAAATAAACACGCTGGCACGTTAAAAAAAGGGGCAAATACGAAGCAATAAGAAGCACACATGGTGTAAACAAAGTAACGGTCCGCCAATTAGTGGAAATAGCGGTCGTGTCCAGTGTTGCCACAATTCCATCCATATGGAGCGGGACTCTGAAACCAAATCGGCTGCACCAGATTTTGTCCGTCGGTCCCGATATCCGTTAAATGGAGATCCGTTAGACAGAGGGGTGAGCATACTGTAATACAGTTATATACCATGTAGTGGTGTTGCGACTTTTATAGCAAAGCATTTTCCATTTAATTATCTTGGCTGTAACCTTTTGTCGCCGGGTTGGATTTTTATAACATATAAATATAAAAATTAAATCTGATCAGAACTTTTTCCTGGCTCCGTTAGTACTGACCTGGTGTCACACAGCAACCTCAATGATTTGGCCTACATATAGAAACACTTTCATTCAGGTCAGCTTTGGAGATGTCATTAATTATTCATCTCCTCACATTAGCCATGATGGAAGGACAGCATCCATCCTTTCACTGCCACTTCTGTAATGTGGGTCGGCTTGCTTGTTTCAAGCTGCAACATGGACATGTTTCAGGCTGCTATTAGCAAAGCGTTCCTTGCAGCCTTTCTGCTGTTAGACCAGAAACAATAGGTGTTGTTGAGCCGTGATGACGAAGCACGTGAAAGGGGGACAGCTGAGAGTTTATAGTGGAATTTCCTTCCGCATGTTTGTGCCACAAGACGTCTTTTTCCTCTTTCTTTTTGTCTTGACATGTGATGGACCATGACTAAGTGTCGACTGTTTCTCTGTGTTTAAAGCGCGCAATGTGCATTTCCCCTTGAAAATACTAAATATTCACTTGAACATACCAGTGCAGATTTATAGAGAAATTAGCATAAGCATGTGAGAGCTGTAGGATTTTCGTATCGGTCTTATATTATATAATGCATTACAATGGCACGTACCTTTTGATCTGATGAAGTAGGAGATCTTATACTGTATTCATCTATGTCGACTGCAGACGAGCAAGTCCAGCAGCACCACTGCATCCAACCGAACACCAGATGATGATGACCTTGCCAAAGGTGACCTCTTTGCTGCAATTTCTATTTTAGGAAAAATAGCATACAGCATTCCCCCCCCCCCTGTGTATACTGCATTTGGCTAAAGTTACAATAAAGTTTCGTTTTATTGTGTGTGATCTTAAATAGGGAAAAATGAAATGATGAAGGTCTTTGTGTCTGGTCGTGTGCAGCCATTGAGCTGTCTTTGCAGGAGCAAAAGCAACAAGCAGAGACGCGACCACTTTTTGTGACGGCTGACCCTCCCTTCAATACTAATGACATTAAAGACACACGTAAAGTGCGCGCTCTCTACGACTTTGAAGCAGCTGAGGACAATGAACTCACCTTTAAGGCCGGTGAGGTTGTAATTGTCCTGGACGACAGGTATGTACCGCCACAATAATTTTGAAAGTTTAACGAGCAAGATATGACAGAAAACAGAACGAACAAAATAACAGAGAGACTCGATCAGAGCAAGAGGTGGTATGCATACTATTTAAAAACGTATCTTAAAGTTAAGTCTGTTCTCTAATCAATATTACATTTGATGTCAAGTTTAAGCTGCGTTGTTTCAGCTGTTATTCATTTGTAATATTACATTTAACTTATTATCACTGTTCTTGTTGATACGATTATGGTCATCATTATTATTATTGTTATTGTCACCTTTTTCGGTTAAACAGTGATCCAAATTGGTGGAAAGGAGAGAATCATAGAGGAGTAGGCCTGTTTCCATCTAACTTTGTCACAACCAACCTAAATGCAGAGCCAGAACCAGGTAAGACACTTGCCAAACTGTTCGAATGCAATGTCAAATACCATCACTTTTTAGACAACTACTGTAAATCTCCATAACTGCTTTTTATTGTAGTCCCTAACGTAGAAAACACAACAGTTCCTGAGGAGCCCACGGTAGAAGCTAATGCAGAGCCAGAACCAGTGCATATAGATGAGGTAACTTTGTAAAACCCAGTTTCTACCCAACATTCACCACATTTAGTGCCGTGTAAATATGACCGAGTCATTCAGTGCTTAAATTGGCATTAAATACTTCGCTGTGATTGTTTTCCGTAGGAAAAGATGGACAGAACTTTGTATTTGCTCCAGAACACAGACCCGGCTGACTCTAAGCCTGACAGCTCTGAGTTGATCACGTTGGAGGGTACACACAAATCTTACATGTTGTCATGTTTAAACACAAACGGTATTTATTGCTTTACTCCTTTAAGCATTGTTATTTGAGCGATCATGAATTTTCCCCCACTGTAGCCGAATGTGCACAGATGAATCCTCTGATAGATGAGAAGTTACAGGAGATTGACAGGTTTGTGAAAATGAAAAAACAATCTGAAGTCATTCGGTCTCTCAGAGGATCTAATATTAACGAACATTTGATTTCTGTTCCTGGTAGGAAGCACTCGGAGATGTCTGAGCTGAATGTGAAGGTGCTGGAAGCCCTGGAGCTCTGTAATCAGTTAATGAATGAAGCTCCTCTGTACTCATCATACTCAAAGATGGCAACTCAACAGGGGACTTATCCAGCTGCTCCTCCTGCTGTAGCTATGCAGGTGACACATACGTGCACGCGTGCACACACACACACACACACACACACACACACACACACAGAAATGCATCCTTGCTTTATCCTTACTTATACTCACAAGACTAAAACACACACGTGACTAACTGTGTAACAGGAAAGTAGCATGCATACATCACATGGACAGATCGTCTTCAAGTTACGATGGAGGTGCATTCCGCCACACCCATCGTAGGTCGAAAATATCGTATGTCGAACCACAGCTTACCCAGGAGTCTTTTCCTGTAGAAGACATGCTTTTGACACCGATACACAAGGTAACTCCGTGAGTTGCAGGAGAGAGTGAGGCATCGCGCGAGGCGAGTGATCCATGCGTCATCCGCATACTTCCGGGCGTCATTCGGAACGTCCACGTATGTCATGCGCTGTTACACAGGCCTGCAAGCGATGCCTGCCCGCAAATTTTAAATATTTTCCAAATATTTTACAATTTTTAGCGCATCGCAATCGTCATCGTAACTTCAAAATGTCTGAATTCATTTTGGCCCAGGTGACTTACAGGTGAGGCTAATAATGTGCAAGCATTAGAGAGTCTTAAAGTAAATAACACTTAATATCTTGTTGCATATCCCTTGCTTGTGATACCTGAAACAAACCAATGACCCACTGATATCACCAAACTGTTGCATTCTTTCTTTTGCTTTTCTAGGCGTGTACTGCAGCTTCTTTCAGTTGTTATGTGTTTTGGGGGGAATTTCTCCCTTCAGTCTCCTCTTCAGGATATGAAATGCATGCTCAGTTGGGTGACTGACTTGGCCAGTCTTAAGCTGCGTTCACATTACAAGCCTTATTGTTCAATTCCGATTTTTTTTGCTCAGATTGGATTCATCTTTATTGATGTTTCATGTGCATAATTATAAGAGACCAGGATCTAACAGTAATGTGAATGCATCTGTTCTCCAAAAAACAGAGAGTGTCACGTGTACCCTGTGTCACCTACAACAGAAAACGTTGTATTTGTGAGACGACTTGCGGTATTAAAACTGACAAATATGTATGTGCCAGTAGCTAATTTAAGCATCGCCTTTTGCTCTGGAAGGTGGTGAACAGCTGTACACGATCAGGTCAAGAAGATAAAAAAGGCAGACAGCTAACTTTTGCTGGAAGTTGTTTGGGAGATGTTTGGGTACAAGAAAGGCGCTATATCACTGCCTGTGTATAGGCAAAAAGACACACAGATACATATGTGACTGTTCTCATTCGTGTCACATGATCATGAATTATATACTTATCTAGGACAACATAGGAAAGTGACTCAAATCACATTCTCAAAGATCCGATTTCTGTGTCCACACAGCCCTGAATCATCAAATCTGTTTCATATTAAGGCAAGAATCAGATTTTATTCACTTCAGTCAGGTAACATGAGCATAGTTTTAAACCTTTTACTTTTTCCCCTGATGAACTCCTTTGTTGTGTTGGCAATGTGCTTTTGGGCATTGTCTTGCTACCCAATGAGATCCCTCCTCGTTAGATTGGATGTACTTCTCTGTAAAATGGCAGACAGAATGACTCTGTAGACTTCTGAATTTATCCTGATACTTCCATCGAGATTTACATCATCCATAAAGGATAGCAAGTCTGTTCCAGAAGCAGCCATGCAAGCCCAAGCCATGACACAACCTCCATCATGCTTGACCGATGCGCTCATTTGTTTTGGATCATAAGCTCTTTTCTCACATTTAAAATGGCTTGCTTTTCACCCATACACAGCTCTTTAATCCTCATGTTGGTCTGTAGTAGTAGTGGTGGTAGTCCAGATATTTGTGATGGTATACTGAGTGAATCTCCCCTACGAGTGAGTGCAGTGTGGATTGTGAAGGTTAGCTGAACATCAATCAGTACTCCAAGGTTCATTTGCAGGTGATATTTACAAGGAGCCAGTCTGATGGTAATGTAATAGATTGCAGGACTAACTGGGATGACACGATATTCTGTCTTCAAGTTGAATTTGTTTTCACCTGATCTCTGATGACAGTAAGACAAGTTGAAGCTCGTTGTGACTGTAGTATCATCTGGCACTAAAGGACAGGTAGAGTTGGGTGTACACCACTGGTGAAGCAAATCATATAAATGAATGACTACATTTAGAGAGGTTATGTGAGGTGTGTGCACTGATCCCCTGGGGGACTTGGTAACCTGATGTCCTAGCAGTGTCCCACCTCCACAAGACCCTGTTGGGCTGTCCGCAAAAGGTCGAATTTAGCTGCTAGTGGCTGACTTATTCAAAACAAAGAATGTGGCAAAGTCGTCTAAAGGTTGGTGGTGATGGTGGAGTATGGCTAGGAATTCTGGTGAATGCACTGAGGAATTATTGAATATCATGGTGGTGCTAATAATCATTTGTTGTATTGGAAGAAAAAGAGAATAACTGAGTTTAATGCTCAGTCTCACAATTGTCACTTATTTTCTGTCGCTCCCACTCGGGCACCTCTTGCTTATGAGCAAACCTGTTCTTCCTCATCCAGTTGAGCAAGGTGGGTGTGGGTGAAGTCACAAAGTTAAGCCTTATTGAGTATCAGGAACTTCTGAAACATGTACTGTATGTATGGTGAAATATGAGAGAGATAGAAATAATGTGATAGAAATAACTCACTCATCTTCTGTCACTTAATCCTGTTCAGAGTCGCGGGGGAAACTGAAGCCAATCCCAGCTGACTTCGGGCGAGAGGCAGGGTACACCCTGGGCAGGACACCAATCCATTGCATGACCAACACACAGACAGACAGCCATTCGCATTCACACCTACATACAAGTTAGAGTAGCCAGTCACCTAATCCCCTCTGTGCATGTCTTTGGACTGTGGGAGGAAACCGGAATACCCGGAGGAAACCCACGCAGACACGGAGAGGACATGCAAACTCCACACAGAAAGGTGCCCGGGTCGAACCCAGGGATCGAACCCAGGACCTTCTTTGCTGTGAGGCAACAGTGCTAACCACTATATCACTGTGCCGCTCTAATAGAAATAACTATAGACAATAATGCAGGGAAAGGGGGTTTAGATTTAAGCATGCGGGTCATTAAACAGGGTAAATTTACAGGACTTGGCATGAGCTTAATCCATAATCACACTGGACTGATGTTGCCACATTACTGCAGTGGTGTTTCTTTATTAGATATGCTGATAGACTTAATAGTGTGTTGGTACCATCTGTACCACCAGTAGCAGCAAAACTCCAAATGAAATTGACCAAAAAAATGGATAGATGCCCTGGAAATATTAAGGTCATAACAGTTTGATCTCCGACATCAGGCACAATATTCTCGTCCTAACTCTGAAACAAATCTCCACCTACATGTAGTGTGCAAGACGTAACCTGCATGTGAAATTTACCACAAAAAAAAGCATGTTGCTGAAACTTTGTGCATGGCTTAAAATAAAAACAAAGTACAGGTAGTCCTCAAGTCACGATGGATATGCATTCGGCCACACCCATCGTAAGTCGAACATCTGTGTTGAACCAATTAGCCTACCTTAGGTATCTCAGCCTAGCTTAGCCCAGCTTATGTAACCAGGTTGAAATTATATGTTTATAATGTGTTTTTTGTCTTTGGATGAAGCTTCACTAACATCTCAAATGTACTTTTATTTGATTAGTTCAGATATTTGTGTCCAGAACACAGTCCCATTTAAGAAAAAAGTGAAGTTTGGAAGTGTGTGTATTCTGGACACTGTTTCTTTAAGACTGCCGGCAGCCGTTGTTTACTTCCTGAATGAGGAAGAGGGGAGTGTTTAATGCTGCTCGTGATGAAAATGAATTGTAAAGTTTTAAAATGGTAAAATGAGTGATTGTGCTGTTTTAGTTTTAAAGAATATGTAGTTATGTTATCAGTTGAAGTTCAGCTGTTTTAATATTTATTTTGTAGAGTTTTGCATCATGCTCCACGGTGCTACGAGGTCTGTATGTGCTCTGTTTTGCTAACAGGGAGACTAATATTTTATGCTGTGGAGCGAGTTAACATTTTAGTAAGATTTCATTAAAATCACATTTCTGTCAAAAGAGAGAGTTTGTCAGAGAGTTTCAAACCTAATGTGGGCTGCAGCACTGTGTCTCTGAGCTCCCTCCAGCCGCGACACCCCGCTACACAAATACTAAGCTCCAGCTACAGACAGCCGCCGCTGAAGCTGTTCCATTAATAATCACAAAAAACCTGAGGTAATGCACTGTACAGTACACCGATACACAAGGTAACTCTGAGTTGTGGGAGGGAGCAAGGCATCACGCGAGGTGAGTGATCCGAGCATCGAACGCGCACTTCTGGGCATCGTCTGAACGTCCGCGTATGTCATATGCTGTTATGCTGGCCATGCCGATCTGCGAATTTCAAATATTTCCTAAATATTTTACAATTTTTAGCGGATCACAATCATCATAGTGACTTTGAACAATCGTCATTCGGGCCACCTGGGAGCACCTGTCATTTGCAGCAAGGGTCCATGTGCTGTTAAGTGACTTCAAATGTTTTTTGCTTGTCTCATTACATGTTTTCTGGTAATATTGTGATAAAGATTGATTATTATTACTGTTGAGATTGTTGTTACTGTTGTCATGATTATATGATGTAATGAACTGTTAAGCATTATCACGTGATGGATTAATTTGGGTGTCCTCTTGCACATTAGCATTATTTCTGCTGATGTTGTGGTAAAAGTATGGCTTAAGCAAGCATTCATTTGGATTTTTTTAAAATTGAAATTTCATTTTGTGTTTGAAAATCACAATACATGGCCAAACGTTTGCGGACACCTGACCATGATATACATATGTGCATTTCAACATCCCATTCCAAATTTAGTCGTCCCTCTTTGTAGTTATAATCACCTCAACTCTTCTGAGAAGGTTTTCTGTTAGATTTTGGAGTGTGGTTCTGGGGATTTTCCCCATCAGCTACTAGAGCTTTAGTGAGGTCAGGCGGGTCCTCGGTGTCAGGCGAGGAAACCTGGTGCAAAGTGAGCATTCCGGTTCATCCTAAAGGTGTTCAGTCGGGTTGAGGTCCGAGATCTGTATAGACCACTTGAGTTCTTTTACTTCAACCATGGCAAACCATGTCTTCATGGATCTCGCTTTGTGCACAGGGGCAGTGTTAGACTGGAACAGGTTTAACCCCTTCGTTTCAGTGAAGGGACACTGTAATGCAAAAGCATACTTAAGCATTTTAGACAATTGTGTGCTTCCAGCTGTATAGCAAAAGTTTGGGGACGACTCACATATGGATGGGATGTTCAGGTGTCCACATACTTGTAGCTATATAGGGTATGGTCTGTTTAGGAATGCTGAATCGCTGACTGATTTATGTTAAAGTTGAGATTTCATCTCTTGTTGCTTCTGCAATTCTTTTAGGGTTACCCAGGCCAACCCTCAGGGGTCTACATGCCCAGTGGGGTCCCGCAAGGCTACAGTCTTGGTTCAGACCAAGCTGCCCCCCTCTGCTCTCTGCCCCCTACAGTGAACTCTACAGCCCCCAGTCAGCCAGCACAGCCTCCCTACATCAGGTACCTTCTTAAACATTACTAAAACTACTAATACATTCTTAAACACTACTAAAAACTTTACTAATTATTAGCCTGGTATTCTCAAACCAGTACTTATTTCAAAGCAAGATCTATTTGGTTAAAGACTACCATTATTATAATGACATAGATGATATTACAATATAATTCATGTTATTATTAGTATTATTATTAAAATGATATAGATGTCATCATTAATGTTTTGTGCCTTATTTACAATACTTTTGGTTTGTATTCCTCTTGTAGTGGTTTGAGTGCACCATATATGAACCACGCTCCTGCTCCTGGCACTTACCCACCACAGATGGCTATGGACATTTCAGCTTATCAGAATGCTAATCCCGGTATAACTCCACCGACTTATCCAGTGGCACCTCCTGCCCATCCTTCACCCCAACAGCAGCAGCAGACAGCTTATTACCAACAGCCCCTCCTGTAAAGCTGTGCACATCACTGTCAGTGCGGTCAAACTCTGATGAAGCCTGATGTTGGATCTACTGTCCCGCGGTAGACATCCAGCTCAGCAGCAAATCACTACTCGCAGTTAACAGGCTTTTGAAGGGTGACATCTACATTTTCCTTTTTATGAACATATTTCATTTAAATGTACACCTGTGCACCATTCTCCTTTTCTATTAATAAGAACACCCACCAGCCTTCACCAGCATGCTATATTTGTAACTGAAGATCATGACGTACATTCTCAGCCTGAGATAAGAACAACATACTTTATAGGAAAAGTTTTCTTTAGAGTCTTTAAAATTGGTGTGTGTATGTGTCCACCGTTTTTTGACAGATTGGCAATTTAGCGGTCATGTTTGCCTTTTAGATGCTAATTCAGGACTTATAAAGACACAGAAAGTAAGGAACGTTTTCACAAACCATCAAAATGCTGAATTTAATGAAAGTGTCATGACATTCAGCAGTTTGTATGATATCCATGTTTACATTAAATGCCTGAGCAGGTTGCATTTATAATACTACTCTAACATGGATAAGCAGTAGCAGTTGGGGACCATCATAGTAGGCTGCTGAAACGAGAAGCTCAAGGGAGTGTGTTTATAAGATTGGCTTTGATATGAGCTGAAAGTGGGCACAAAAGCAATCCCTTTATGCTTGATTCCTGAGTTTCTATGTAGAAGTACTATTTTATTGTGTGAGTAATGGTAATGGCGCTTTCACTATTTCACTATAAAAACTACTCTTCAAAGTAACAAATCATGGTGATGCTTTAAAAGGAAATTATAAATGATGCCTTAGATGGCCTTTGTGTGAAATTCTTTTCCGGGTGTTAGATGTATTGATATAAAATGTATTTTGGAGGACAACGACAACTGTCATGCTTTGACCAAATAATCAATATTACTTAAGAGTTATGGATGTTGTTTCTTTAAAGTTCTTTATTTCAAGAGTAACATCAGACTGAATATTGTCTGGATGACCCTTAGTTCTTCAAAATTCAACATATCAGAAAAGAACTGAGCAAAACCAGCATCCAATTTGAAGTCGGACATGGACAGGAGAACCTTGTTAACTTTATTTTCTAAATCTGCCTCAATTAATATATTGTATATTCATTGTAAAATATTTGGCTTATCTGTATTGCACCTATCTGTGTGATTGCTATAGATCATCTATATTATCTGTACGATAATCATTTACCAACAGATGCCTTGTTCTGTCAGATGATGGAAGTCACATAAGAGCATGCAATTTTTGGAATTATTTTCCGATGCTGCTGTATATCTGTAAAAACCTGTATGTTTTATGAGATTTAAATATTTAGGTAAATGTTCCTGTATAAACCTGTACACTTCTGGCAGACCCGATATTTTATAACATAAGTCACTCTGTGTCCTCATTTTTAAGATTACTTTTGTAATACAGTACATTGTGATATCTTTCCAAATAAATTAGCTTTGTGTTCCAAATGTTTTTAGTTGATTGTCTGCTGCCATTGTTTAAGATCAAATATTAAAATGAGCCAACTGTTCCTGGTGAGCCTGCTGTGCAAAAACACCACACACAGTTAAGATTAGAAGCTTACATACACGGACATGAATGTAATGACAATATTGGGCTTTCAACCATTTCTTAGAACCGGTCTTTTACGGTGGCAAAATGATTGTACGGCATATAGTGTTAATAGAATAACTTAAAATGGGTTTGTCTGACAGCAAGCATTTGACTGACCAATACAGTGACAAAGTCCAAGGAGCTCAATGCAGATCGATGAAAGAATCATAAAGATGCATGTTTGTCTGCAACAAATATAATAAACAGGTATTTCTTTCATCGAGTCAAGATCACACCGTAGTGCGAGTGTGAATGTCTCTGTGTGTTGGCCCTGCTTTGGATTGGCGACCTGCCCAGGGTTGACCCCACCTCTCGCCCAAAGTCAGCTGGGACTGGCTCTAACGTCCCCCTGCAACCCTGAACAGGACTAAGTCGCAGAAGATGAGTGAGTGAGTTCGCGAGTAAGATCACATACAATGCAATTAAGAAGACT
Organism: Chrysichthys thysi; assembly: GCA_030068315.1. Classification (NCBI taxonomy): domain Eukaryota; kingdom Metazoa; phylum Chordata; class Actinopteri; order Siluriformes; family Claroteidae; genus Chrysichthys; species Chrysichthys thysi. The sequence goes on from JAQLOM010000034.1 coordinate 9,778,422, forward strand.
GACAATACTGACTTTCTGATGGCCATGCAGATGAGAATCTGCACCAGGGTGCATGACCTTTAGAATTCTATACCACCCTACCAAGACATTCATTATACATAATATAAATACTCTAAATACACAATTAATTACTTCAAATATGTGTGTTCTGGTGTTAATAAGTGGAAACGTTGTCATGTGGACATTTGAGAAGATATGTTTGTGAACAGAAAGGCTAAACTGTGAATATTTAGTAGGTTTACAGAGCTGTAAATTTAAATCATTTCATTTGAACACTAACTCTCTGGCCTAGCCTAATCCTTGTGGTTTGGTCCCCAAATGCTTGAAATGAACGTTTCACCACCCCCCTCCCCAGCCCGTGAATGAAGGGCTCCCCCTCCTTATAAAAGCATATTTAAACACTGGTCTGAATACACCCGCCCCTCAAAAAATAATTTATGATTATAAAAAACATATTAATATGCATAAATACAGTATAAAGAGCCGTTGCGTCGCAGATAAATAACTCCTGTAGCCACAATAAATGCCTTTATTTAATAGACAAACCATGGGTGAACAAGTTCCTTTCTACTGCAGCTACAGCCGTGACACACATAAAAAAACATTAATAATTTCCTCATAAACTTGCAATATTATTTGGGAAAATTGCAACATTTTACTCACCAAAAATGAGGATTATTTGTACACAAAATCCATCCTGTGAGCCGGGGTACCGCTCATAGTT
>JAQLOM010000034.1:9787918-9803263 GCA_030068315.1 Chrysichthys thysi
GCTAAAGCCCCCGACAACACAGCTCCTAGGGTCACTAGGGTGCGCAAACCCCTCCACCACATCAAGGTGGCGGTTCTCGGAGGGGACATTTTGTAATGTTTGTTATATTAGTCAAAGTATTCAGATGCAGATTATGTTTGTGATTGCTTATTTGTCATGGATATAGTTTGTTAATATGTTTGTTTGTTTGTTTGTTTGTTTGTTTGTTTGTTTATTTACATCAACATAAAAAACAAAAACAACCATACATCAAGTACAGAATAGGTAAAAGTATATAAATAAAGAATAAAGTAGATAATTTATATAAGCATAACTGAACTCTTAAATTCTTTGTAAAGCACAATCTACTGTATTTCAATCAACAAGTGTTATCTGTAGTTCTCTGTGCTATGTAACGTATTGACCTTATGTAGTTTAATTGTAAGTAAAGGACGCCTAGCGTACTCATAATATCTCCATTAGAAAATATTCTTATTCAAAATATTTGTAAATTCAAAATATTTTGCAAGTTTACTTTATGTCCTGGTTTAGTCCAAAGCAAAAATAGAAACAGTATAGTGGTATAAAAGATTTTCTTACTGTATGTAATTAGTGCACTTATAATAGATTTGAAAATGTTATGAAGTAACATATGGTCAACAGTGGAACAGCAACAGTTATGCAGAAGTCTGAAATGGATTTCAGACTTATTCACCGGTGTTGTGTTTGAGGGGGAAAAACCCTTTACTCCTTATCCAAATGCATGACCTTGGAGGTAAAGTTTTACACAGTGTTCTTGAAGAAGCGTAAGAGATGCACTTTCGCCATTGAACATTAGAGGGCTGCTGTGCTCTACATTCTTCATACTCTCCGGAGTGCGATGCCGTTAATTATCAGCAGTAGATCCCAGTAGATTGTTTGGTCATAATTATATGGCACGAATGTAACCTACCATTACATCACTGGATTAAATGATAAATAGAATAAGTGCACACATACTTTCAGTGCACATCTAGCAAACCAAGTATTTATGTGCATGTGTGTGCGTGTGTGTGTATGTATGTATATGTGTGTATATATATATATATATATATATAATATGCGCGCACACACATGCATTCCTTAATTATTTAACATTTCTTGGACCCCTCACTGACATGTTGGCATAGATTTATTTTTAGGTGTTATATCGCTGCTCTTAAAATTACAATGATCTTAAATAATTCAGTATAACATTGTACACCGTAAAGCAGTGGTAATAGCAGTCCCATGAAATATGGTTCAGCTTCCATTTTTGCGAAGATAGCATATTGTTAGGAGTGTCCTCGCATCATAAGACCCTGAGACTTATACAGAACCACAACAGACCCTTAAAATATGAAGAAAAGGAGGGCATGCCAAGATAAGGGCGGACAGCACAGGCGAAAAATAGAAACGGTGAGATAAAAAAAAAGAATACAGGAAACAGGCCTCAGTGGTAGAAGAGAGGGCTGTTGGAGACCCCTTCCCTCTTCTATCCCTATTATTCACCATCAAGGGAAGAGAGAGCACTTGGCCAATGTGCCTGGAGCCGGTGCCAGCCAATCAGCAGCTAACACCCCCTCCTCCCCTGCATTGTCATCAGCCTGTGATTTGAGAAAAGCTCCACTCTCCTGCACTGTATGTACAAGGCTGATAAAATGTGAGGTCTCTGCTGCCTCTCGGGAGACACTCTTTGCCTAATATGATGTGAAAGCTCCGACCTGACGCTCATGAAAACATCTGAGTGACAGCAGGTTTTGGAGAGAAGACTGAGACCACCGTCTTTCTGGCATCCTCGCTTCGGTGGTCTTTAAGCTGGGACGGGGATTGCATTCCAACAATTTACCTTTCAACAGAAACTCTTTTGGAAATATCAGACCTCCATGTATGACAATTTGTACCTGCATGGCTTTGAAGACTCGGAGGCGGTAAGTAAGAGGGAGACTCATGGGTTTGTATATACAGTGCTGTTTGCATGTAGATGAGTTCAGTGTTCAGAGTGGTTGGTCGCTTTATATATGTATCAGTCAACACATACATACATACACAAAGCTAGCTGAAGATATGTAGCATCCAGATATAGCTGTGCTGAGCGGACGGCGGAACAAGACTTGTGTGTTTTGTGAGTGTGTGTCAGTGACACCTGCTCATTTCCTCCATGAAATGCATTCTTTCTTCCTTGGAGGCTGTGTGTAATGAGGGACCTGGGGAAGGGCTGTGAAACAGCAGCCTGTTATTCCATGTCACTGAACAGCCACTCACTACACAGCATGTCTGGGGTGGTTTGTGTGTTACTGAGAGGATTTTCAAGGCTATCACTCACATTTCCCCCTACTATCGTGCGTCATCATGTATTTTTTTCAAATGTGCAGTCAATTTAAAGGAGCAATGTTTCACACGTTGTACTCATCTTTCTCATTCACCGTGAGTTTGAAGAGAGAAACAGAGCAGAGTGCTACATTATCCTTAATCAGTTAAGCATGAAAGTATATTGCCCTTATTATCGGGCCCACAGGATTAGTTAATTGTTGTATTACAGTCCCTAATGTGAAATCTGCATTGGCTTTTACAGGTAAATGACCAAGAAATCCATTTTTCAAATATGAGGCCATATGGTTAAAAACCTTTTTGCATGGCTTATGCTTATGGTTTAGCTAGCATCCTCTCATTGTATTATATATCTCAGAGAGAGGTTTTCTTTTACTTCACGGGTTAAAATTCATCAATTAAAGTATACATAATAAGCTCTAAAACTCCATGAAGGACACATTTCACCCTTTACTAAACCGTGAAAAATATTTTGCCAAACAAGAAAAACACTTACTTTCTTTCATGCAGACTTGAGCATTATAGTAGCCTCACTGATTAATGACATTTACCACCTGTCCACAATTCATTTAGACTTTTCATGAGATACTGAGGCCAAAGCTAAAAGTAGCACGTCCAGCCTGACTCATCTACACTACTGATAGTGCCTTGAGGTTGAATTCATCAGCTGGACATTCAATTAATTCATTAAGTGATATGATTTATGAAATTTTCTGGACGTTGGTCAGTGAGTCTTATGTAGACTATATGTCCAAGTCTTTGTAGACAATTACTGACCTGTTATGTGCTTCTTCCCCAAACTGTTGGAAGCACAAAATTGTCTAGGAGGTTTTTCTTCACTGGAACTGAATAAGGCTTAATCATATTCCAGCATGATTGTGCAGTCAGGTCCATAAAAGCATGGGTTGCCACGGTTGGTGTGGAAGATCTCAGTTGGCCTGCACAGTGCCCGAACTTCAACCCCAATGAACACCTTTGACACGAATTGGATTGGTGACTATGAACCAGGTCTCAGCCAACATCAGTGCCTGAACTCACTAATGCACTAATGGTGGCTGAATGAGCAACAATCCCCACAGCCACACTCTAAAATATAGACGAAAGCCTTCACAGAATCGTGGAGGTCCTTATAACAGCAAAGGGGGTACTGAATGTGGAACAGAATGCTCACAAAGCACATAAAGGTGTGATTGGTGAGGTGTCCACAAACATTTGGCCTTATAGTGTATATATAAGGCCATATAGGCCATATAAATTGGAAATATGTACAGGATACAACACACTCTCAGAAACAAAAGTACCAAACTGTACTTTTCCTTGTTGCTGTGGTGGTACCTTTAGTATGTACGTAGAGGGCATGTAGTGTACCTCAGGTTAGCTTTGAATGCTTTTTAAAATTTTTGAAGCCATACAGATACATACTAAAGGCACAAAAGATGTACCTTTTAATGGTACCATCCTAGTGACAAAGAAAAGTACAGTTTAGTGCCTTTATTTCTGAGAGTGCACAATACGACATGCCAAAGATTTTGTTTGGGGAAAGAAGTGCTGCTTTCACGTATAATGGCACAGATAGAGAGCTTCTCAATCAGTCAGAGTGCATGGTCAGAACACACTGTTGTATAACATTAAGACTTCTTCTGGAAAAGATGTACAGAATCTAATTAGTAGATTTATAAAGTAGGTACAATTTAGCTGCCAGCTGGAGTCTAGCCAGTCTTATCATAACCTCGTGCTCTGTTAATCACTAATTGTGCCTGCTGTTCTTTTCTCTTCTGCTGTGGACTATAAACATAAAATGTAATCGAGCAGCAATTCCCTGCACAACCTCTATTCTTTATATACATTATTTTTCATATTGCAGCAATAATGCTCCTTTATGACAACAGGGCCTGAAGTAATTGTACTTCATTAGACTGTTTAAGTAGAAGCAGAGGATGCTCGCTCTCTCTTCTTCTTCTTCTTCTTCTTCTTCTTCTTCTTCTTTTTTTTTCTTTTTGAGAAAGAGACCAAGATAGTAACATCTTTCAGTACTAGAAAGTGTATAAGCATTTCAGTCTGAAGCACATTACACATGGGACCATGCTGTATGATGAATAATGCACTGATCGTGATATTAAAGCATGAGGAAAATGCTGTACAGTCACTGCTACAAATTTATCTATGCCCCTTTTTGGATACATGATAGTTTAAAGGAAAGGTGGGGCAAAGATCTGGACATGTAGTGGACACTAAGTGCTTCTAGTCCTGGCTCTTGCTGATATCAGTTTTAGGACAGAGCGGAGTCCCACCTGGCATCTGGGGAGATATGTTGAGAGTGTGGTCTTATGCTCTCTTGCGTTCCTGTGTGTGTGTGTGTGTGTGTGTGTGTGTGTGTGCGTTCCTGTGTGTGTGTGTGTGTGTTAGTGTGTATGTTGGGGGGGGAGGGGTTACACACAAATGCACAAGTGGTTTTCAACAGCAAGATAAAGTAGTTTTGCTAATGTTGGGGGTGTTCAGGGACGTATCTGCATCAGGGACCGGTGGTGTCTGGATCCACCAGATGTCTCTGTGGGGCAGTGCATGACATGATCAGTAACTCAGTGTAACAAGTAGAAATATGTTTTTTTTCTTTTGTAACTAACATTGCTGTGTGTTTATTATGTCTTATTAAGCAGTTGCTTTCTCTGCTCTGAAATGTTGCTTTGGATGTGTTATTAAAGTTGCAGGCCACACTGATCATATACTGCTTGTTAATTTTGTATTTGTAATCCGATGCTGTATAACAATTTAATATACCGGTTGTGTGAGATTAAATGGTGTGGAGTAAACAGTGAATCGAGCACAGGGCTGTGAGAAGCGGGCACATATTTCTGGTATGTTTCAACGACGCAGTGTTTGTCTCCATACCCTGTGTCCTCTTCAGCTAACTCTTGTGCCTCCGTTATGTTAATGTGTATATTTGTGATTTCTCTGATGAAGTGTGTTTGGTTGATTTCACTGAGGAAGTAGGTTTGGGTGTAGTTTCACTGACGAGTCGGAGGCTGCCCGTAGAGAGTGTGTATTGTGCCGCACCAGGCTTTCCGTGCCAGACACACCGCTGGGTGTGTTCTAAACATTTTTTTTTATCTTTATCCGATGCCTTCTATATACATATGAGATATAAAACTCATGTATAATCAGACTTTTTTTTAACCACCTGATTTTGTATATATATTTTAATGGGAATGAAGCAAAGCTTACAGTATGAAAGTTACAGTAAGGAAGAAAATGCAATATAAGAAAAGCTGTAAGAAACATCTTGTATAAAATATCAAGATATTTGAAAGTATCATTGTTTTTCCTCAGGATAATAAGTTAATTTATATTATTAACATTAATTTTATTTTATCTAGCTATTGCTTTTGTTTATAATACATACTATAATAAACAAAAACAGGGGTTTTTTTTTTTTCATTTATTCATTATTGAGAGACTAAATTTACATGAAATCATGTTCACTGGGTGTGAGACATTTTTATTTGAGTACACACGACAAGTGCAAGATAGCCGGTTTAACTGCTTAAAGATGAGGCATGCACCAATTCACTCAATTCACTATTCAAATCAATTCATGATACTGGGTTCAAAATTGAATTTTTCCATAATATTTTTGAAGAACATTAAGAACATTTTATTACCAAAATATGCAAATTTTGGTATATTTTTTCCAAAATAAAGGCAATGTCTATTTGTCAATTTTATCAACTTTTCAAATCAACTTATCAAATCCCTTTTGTTAAATAAGAAAAGTTTTCTTAAAAACCAACAGTAATTATTTACTAATTATTTGCAAAGATAAAATTATAATAACCTATTTAAAATAATATTCCTTTTATTGAAAATAAAATGCATTTACATTTACAAATACAAATGCATTTGTGAAGGCTTAAACATAAAAGACCTACCTCCATTTGCTTATATTACTTATACTTTTGGCAGTCAGTCAATCAATCGCAAAAAAATTCTTTCCCATTTTAAGGTCTTTATACATCATTATATATTATACATTTATACAATGCAAATGTGTTCATACCAGCATTTTGCAAAAATATGCCTGTTATGATGTAGCTAATCAGTGATGATGAGCTGGTGCTTATTGTTTTACAAAAAAGGGAAAAAATGAAAATATTTTGTACATCTTCTAAATAGGCAAGAAGGTGGGGTGTTTCACTGCTTGATTCTGGAGTTGAAACTCTCATGATAATTAACTCATCATGAAAGAACAAGCTTTGTTATTTTGAAATACAAAATAATAACGGAAAAAATTGTCATTATTATGAGAAAATGGCATTAAAAAAATATTGAAAGCATGGCTGTTCTTGCCTTCCGTAGATGCTAGTGTAAGTAGTTTCACCTTATTTCAGATGAAACACAAACAAACATAAACCATACTTGAGTCTAAAAATGAGCTATGTGTATGAAACATAAATATGAACAAAAGGTGAGCAACACATAGACAGCAGGTCATGCACAAACAAATACTAGCAATGCTATCTTTGGCACAGTTACAGTTACATGACACGAACATGTTCTACCATGTTTACAACTTGCTGTAAGCTCGGCTCTCAATAGCTAGCTTCTGCTCCGGGTGCTTGGATTTCTTGGCGTGAAAACTCTCTTCTCGTGGGCGGTCCCAAATCAAGGTGGGCGAGGCCATAAATGCTAATCTGCGGTGTGACGGATATCGGGGCCTCGCTCTGATTCGCTGATTTCTGCCGATTTTTTTCCGTCTAAATTTTTTTATTAGTTAATACAGGCAATGGATGTTATTTACACATTTTCACATGCAGCATGCATATACAACTCGTAGTAACGTATCGTATTTCAAAAAGAAAAAGTATTAGACGGTTTTTCGTGGAATGGCTACTTTAACCAGTGTTTGCACAGATGGAGTATTTGCATTCAGACTTTATCAAGTTTCTAGCAGAGAATGAGCCGCACAAATGAATGATTGAGGTTTTCACATTATGGAGACTAGGTTATGATGTTATAATCCGTAATTCTATGGAGTGATATTATTTTTCAGTTCCAGCCAGAGGATTTATTCAGGTACTTATGAGCAGAAATGAATGCACTCAAAGCAGGGGCTCGAAACTTGAAAAGTCTTGACTCTTTCTAGCTTTTAATGTTTCCCAAGATTATTGGTTCTCTCAAATTCAATCTCGTCTGAGATGTGTACACTAATCTGCATTTTAACATGTACAACATGTTACTTGGTACTGTGCAGTATGTTACTGGTACTTCAGTTTTCATGAAATGACTTAAAATAACAGAATTTTAATAACAGAAATTAAAATAGGCTCTACGACAGGTGCGACTCATGCTTTGGTACTCCAGCTGATTTGTTTTGGCATCTTAATGCGTTTTGAGCATATGCCTTCAAGAGCTGTTTTATGCAGTTAGCTGGTGCGAAACATGTTGTACTACATAAGCTATGGCAGCTGGTAAAAATATCTGCTCCTGTCTTTCAAAGACAAAGAGACATTAATACAAAGTTTAATTTTTGGCATCCACATCTGATTAATTTGAACCCAGACTGTAGATTCATGCAGCCAGTCAGTGAGAGGCAAGTGATTACAAAGAGCGAAATGTACTGTTTTCATGTGCACTTGGTGTGATGTTTTTCAGCCTGCTTTGCTTACATATAATAGTTTGCCCTGCAGCGTTCTGATGCCATCAACGAAACCTTGCAAAATAATTCATTCATTCATTGCTCAGCCCTAACATATTCATTGTCAAGCTAGTGATAAATATTAGATTACCGGTAGTCCTCCTATGTACTATCACCACTAGTCATCGCTGTGCATTAGAGCCTATTTGGATAAACTGATGGCTAATCATGTATCAAAGGGTATAATGAGCATATATTTAAAAACTTTTCTGGTGGGATTATGCAGTGAATCATTAGACCATGTAGAATATGCATATCTACAGTGTGTAATAAAAGAAGAGGACAGAAAAAACCAGTGAAACTTGGTTCCATAATTACTTTTCAGAGGAATTTATATTTATATGTTGGAGCCAGACTCAGGCCATTCAGTGGGGAGTTTGCATGTTCTTCCCAAGCCTGCATTGGTTTCCTCCGGGTGTTCCAGTTTCCTCCCACATTCCAAATACATGCAAATTAGGTTAACTGGCTAGTCTAAATTGTCCACAGGTATGAGTGTGAATGAGTGTTTGTCCTGTGGCCCTGCTTACACTTAATTGTAAAATGTGCTCTGGGCGATCAGGTCACAAGTGAACAGCTGTTTACACCTGTGTCTATCATGTGCCTCTGAGGTGTCCAGCTGAACACTTATGCTCAGATTGCATTACTCCCTACGTCACTTACACTATAAGGTCAAAGGTCTCTGTGCATGGTTATGTTAAATATGTTAAACCTGCTACATACTTTCATTATTTTCTTCCACCCACAACCACATACATCTTCTCTGTTTTGTTTTTTGTTTTTTTTTAGCGTTGGCCCACTGTCATCAAAACAACCACCATGTTCTGTATTAACGAGTTTATTCCTGTTATATTCTTCTCGGGGACACATCAGGACACATTAGCGTTTACACTACAAAAGATATGTGGTCAGATGCATTCTAGACCACCTCAGGAAGTGGTGTGAGTGAATGTGTCTTCAATGCGTCTAGGGGGTCGTTTACACTTGTATTTTACACTGACCAGTTACGATCACATTGCGCAGGTTGCGTTTTAATACCAAGTGTAAATGGGGTCCGTGGTAGCCCTGCATTTGATTGCCAACCTATTCAGGGTGTACTCTACGTCTCGCCCATAGTCAGCTGGGATTGGCTCCAGCTTCCCTGCGACCCTGACAGATCAGCAGTATAATGGATGAATGGATGGATGTTAAAGCTGCCATAAATCTGAGAATTCAGTGTTCTTCATGTTTTTTGATTAGTTGGCTGAAAAATTGATGGCTCTCAATATTATCTAATGTTTACATACCCATGAGTGAAATTAATGTTCAAGAGATACTTCAACTGATGCCATTTTACAAGAATGGTGTATCATGTAATAAGGAAGGGCTTTAATCTCAGCTTTACACTGGTTTTAATGAAAGCCAGCTCATTGTGGGTCCTGACTGGATATGAACATGGTGTTGATGTGATTTGTGTAAAAGCTCATATGTAGAAATATGCTGTCAGTATCAGACAGATTCTTAATGAACCCATATTGGTTTATATTACTGACCAGTTCTGAACACTCTGGGCCATTAGACTGTATGTGTAATAGATGGCGGCCCAAACTGGGAAAACATGCTGGCAGCCGTTTGTACAAAGACTGTGCTGTCATCTGTTGGGTAAATATTGAGCCATGCTCTACTCTCCATTACTTTCCATCCATCCCACAGTAGTGCTGAGTTGGCACCACAGTGGAAGAAACCCAGCTGCCCACTGAGTGTAGTGTTCCAAAGTGGAGCACTCGGCTGACAGCACATTCTGTGAACACTAAGCTGATAGGCTGGCCGTGCTACCGCTAGTTGGCCACAATAATTAACTCCACTGTCAGCCAGTAGCATTGAAACCTCAGGAAAAATGACTGCAGCTTTTATGGGAACGCTTGCAGGATTTTTGTGGGTTAATAATTTGGATTTTATTTAGGGACTTAAGTGATAGGTGAAGATCATATTACCGGTAAATATACAGGGTGGGCCATTTATATGGATACACCTTGGTGGGCCATTTATATGGATACAGTACACCTTAATAAAATGGGAATGGTTGGTGATCTTAACTTCCTGTTTGTGGCACATATCACCACCCATCTTGAAAAGTTTTCCCCCTCCCATATACTAATGTGCCACAAACAGGAAGTTAATATCACCAACCATTATCCATATAAATGGCCCACCCTGTATAATCATATATAATCTTCTTCTGGATTCTGGGGATTATCTTTAGCTAGGTCATGACCTTTTTTTAGTATGGTAATGTTCTAACTGCTATTCATTCTTAAGCCAGACTGAACTGATAGTGCTGAGGTTGGGAAGTATGTGGGCATGCCACAGACCCACAAATGTTGTAAGTGCAAGTCTGTAGAATTTGCATTTTCATGCACATCTTCAACATAATTCATTCTGCCCTTATGACATATGCCATGTCATTTCCCTTCATGGACCCTACTCTAGTACAGTATTAATGTAAATTATTTATACCATTACACCAACTTCAATGGTAACCTAAGACTCCTGTTTTGCCATTAGATTTAGATCATTTTTTCACGAGATATTAAAGCACACATGTTGCAGTATAAAGAGAGACGTGTAGCTTTTGTACAAGGGGAGATAATAACCTGGGGACTGATAGAATGAGAATGATGTGATGACACATTAAACTTTGGTATTATCAAGAGCTTCAGCAGTGTCTGTCTATAGACAAACAACTAAATATTTCTGTGTAATACTGGTCACATGACCTTGTTGGGATGGGAAGTCTATGATTTCCTTGTGATGTCCAGTACATCCAGTACGTGCATTTTTCAGATGCAAATTCTAATACTGTTGGATGTTCATTAGAGATTGAAGCCTGAGTAATTTAGTCTAATTATGCTAAGACTGTAAGTGTGGTACTTTTAATTAAAAGTAAACAGATGATTACCTGCATTTAATATGAACAATGTATAATAGTTCTCTCTGTCCTTTTCATTCTTCTTGTACAGTCTCTACGAATGTCTATCTCCCTTTCTTCATCTGTGTACCTTTTTCTCACCCTTCCTTCCTCTGTCATCTTCCTGGAGCTGGTTAGCTGTTGGTAAAAGTGTGTGGCTTGGGCTTGCAGCTCTTGTGATAGTAATAAAATTAGACTGGTTCAACCAAGATAATGAGTGAGCAGTGCAACAAAGACTCTCTCACTCACTCACTCACTCACTCGCACGCACGCACGCACGCACGCACGCACGCACACACACACACACACACACACACACACACTTATACAAGGAAAAAAGGATATGTTCATTTACCAAGGACATTGAAACATGCTATTTCCCCTCCAAAAGTACTGGAACGGCAAAGCCAATTCTTTTGTTGCTGCTAAACACTGAAGATGTTTAAAACTAATAAGAGCAATTTAAATTGATCTTACATGTCGTAGATAACCTGTGCAGTTCCTTCAGAATAGGAGTAATGTGGTCGCTCGTTTTAGTTTGTGTTAGAATCTAAGCAGCTGCATTTTGTAGTAACTATAAAGGATAAATAGTTTCTTTTTGGGAAGTCCATGAAAGAGATCGTTACATCTAATCTACTTGTAATAAATGCATGGATGAGTTGTTCTGTATTCTTTAGATATAAATAGCTGAACTTGTCAGTGCTACTCAAATAATAAAATTGGCCTTAGAGATGTTATTGATGTGAGGAACAAAGATGAGAGTTCAATATTACACTAAGATTTCAAAGCTGTGTTTTTATCAATAAAGAGAGCGAACTCGGATTGTTGAATAAATCTTCTCTTTTTTGTGTTTCTCCTACGTTTAGTATCTCCATTTTCTCATTTTCTTCTAGTATAACTATAGAAAATGTTGTGACAACCAATAAAATATCATATATATCATTCAAGCATGTAAAAAAAATAAGTCTAGCAAGAGGTAAGCTATAGAGGGAGAGAAAAAAGGATTTCTGCATTGTGGCAGATTATTCAGATGATCAATTAAAAAAATAGTAGTTTTAAGTTAAGGGATTGCCCTTATTTTCATTGATTAAATGCAGTGATGAGTAGTAAAGCATTGTGTTTAATCAGATACATGTACCTAAGTAACTTTTTCCAATAAATTGTACTCAGCGGAATAGATGTAATGCATAATAATTTTCACTCTTCACTCAAGTACATTTGCCAGTTAAAAAGTATACTTTTACACAGTTATCAGACTACGCATTTCTCGCTACTTTTATTCATCTTCTGCCACTTAATCGTGTTTAGGGTCAAGGTGGCGAGGGGGGGGTGGGTTATAGGGCTGGAGCCAATCCCAGATGACTTCGGGCGAGGGGCAGGGTACTCCCTGGGCAGGTTGCCAATCCAACGCACGGCTAACACACAGAGACAAACAACCATTCACACGCATATTCACACCTACGGGCAATTCAGAGTAGTCAATTAGCCTAATCCCCTCTGTGCATGTCTTTGGACTATGGGAGGAAAGCAGAGTACCCGGAGGAAACCCACACGGACGCATGAAGAACATGCACACTTGAGACAAAAAGGCTCCCAGGTCGATCACGGAGATCGAACCGAGAAGCTTCTTGTTGTGAGGTGACAGTGCTAACCACCACACACCACTGTGCCACCCTGGTACTTTTATTTCATTTGTTAAATTATTTTTATTGACATGCATGCAGCTTCTATGACACCACTGTTTTAATACAAATGTAACTCAGGGACAAAGAAATGTGACTGAATATGCCTTAGAGTTCCACACTCTTGTAGCGAGAATCAGAAGGAATGAGCTACACACAAAACCACCTTTCACCAAGGTTTAACCCTGTACTGGTACCATGAAAACAGTCACATTCTTGTTACCATGGGATCAGTTTGACCTCATGGTGAAAAACATGCTATATGACCAGAATAACACCACTTTATTACAATATTTTTTTTTTCCTTGAAATAATATGGTATGACAATGTGTCAAATAATATTGCTCAACGCTTCATGTGTGAGTTTCCGCTTATTTCACCGCGCTGTAGGCAAAAATGTTCCTGTTGGCATTGGTTGCACCACTAATTTGGTTTTCTTATCACTTGATCTGGGACAAATATAGCATCTCTTTAGTTGTCCTGGATGACGCTGTGTGGTGCTTGCGGCTGGTGTGGGTGCCTCTGGCGGAGGATTTTAGGTACAAAAATCCAGCATTGCTTGTGTAACCGGTTTTAACATTATCCATTTTTTGGTTGGTCCATGTCACAGTCTCTGTTATCATGGCATCATCAAAAAATAAATTAAATGCTTTCAAGGCTGTGTCTGCTTGACACCCATTCCCTTTTGGCCCTGATTTCTGTCTGACAATATTTCGCATCAGGGTTCTCATTGAAGGAACTATGGCGAAGCGAAAATAAACCTAAATAAAAAATACATGGAAAGACTTGGAAAGTATCAAACATGTGTCACATACTTAGGAAGGCCTTATGAGATAGTTTCCAAAAAAAACATGGTCCAAAGAGGGCTGGGCTCACATAGACCCCATGGTACCAGAGCAGGGTTAAGGTAAGAAAGTTTTCAGTGCTGAAGTCTCTTGGCAGAAACACTGAGCAATGCAGCTTTAGCATCATGTTTCACATGCATTCATGACTGATGGTGCAGTCCACAAAGGTCACAAAGTATTCAGCAATTCTAAACAACTGTGCCATAGAGCTGTTATCAGGAGGGGAATAGTAGGACCACTTGCATGATGTCAGGTCAACAATCTATCACTACACATCAACAAAACAATAGCAACAACCAAAAGAGTGAGGGGCAACACACATAACTTTTTATAGCTGAGATGAAGTTAGAGAGACTAAACTCCTATAAATTCTTCAGCATCCACATCCAATCCAGATCAAGTAACAGGATGTAGCCAAGAAGTTGTAGCAACAACTCTTGCAAAGACTTGCATATGTGGTATGTTTTCTAACATTCTTCATAAATTCAGTGGGTGCTCCACTGAATGGTATTATCACCAGCTCAATCACAGCTTGGATTAGAAAATGCAGAGCATGGTCATGCCACCTAGACAATGTCACAGTCTTCCCAGTATTGGATGGCACATTCCATAACATTGTCCTCAGAAGGGCCCACAAAATCAAGGGCCTAACTTGCCACAAACACAGGATATAGACACTCCTGCCATTTACTGGGAGTGTAAAATCCAGGGCAACCAGCTTATTGTACACTTTTTAACCCCAGGTCATCAGGATTCATCAACTCTTGTCCAGTGCCCCTCACCTCACACCACTCAGCATCCATTGCTATCTGACACAGACAATTGTGCATTACCATATATTTACGCTTGCATACAGTATATATCATGAAAGCTTTGTGGACACCTGACCATGGCACCATTGTGAAGGCATGGTTTGCCAAGGTTGGTGTGGATGAGCTTGCTTGGTCTGCACAGATATCTTTGGGATGAAGTGGAAAGCCGACTGCACTCCAGGCCTCATTATCCAACTTCAGTGTCTGACCTCACTAATGCTCATGTGGTTGAATGAACACAAATTCCCACAGCAATGCTCCAAAATCTATTGGAAAGCCTTCCTGGAAGAATGGATGTTTAAAAAGTACATACAAGTGTTATGGTCAGGTGTCCACAAACTTATGCATTGTCCATATAGTGTACATTATCATACAGTGCTCACTCACTCACTCATCTTCTGGAGGGAAGCAGGAGCCAATCCCAGCTGACTTCAGGCAAGAGCTTGTTCCAACTATAAGAAAAAAATGCCGTTGCTACTTTTTTTTTTTTTTACTTGCTCATGAGTGTGACTCAATTAAAATGGAAATTAAAATGAGTATTTCATGACTGTTGCCATTTGTCTTTAGTGAGTAAAGGCGTCTGTGAACAGATAAGAATTTATAAGTGTTAAAATGGAAGCAGGATTAGTTGTATTTGTTCATGCTGTAGGAAGGGGATTGGGAGGATGAGATGAGTGTTTTTTACAGACCAGACTACAAGGCTCAGTCAAACTTCAAGGAGTGTGCTGGCTTTGATTAGAGGATCAAAGCTTTGAGCTGTTGTTCCCTTCAGTGCCTTTCTCTCAATAAGTAAAGAGACATATTTAGCAAGGCTGAAGATCTAATATACAGTACAGACAAAACTGTTTATCCTGCCTTTCCTTTGACCTATGCAATATATTGCGCGCATATATATATATATATATACAGTGGGATGCGAAAGTTTGGGCAACCTTGTTAATCTTCATGATTTTCCTGTATAAATTGTTGGTTGTTATGATAAAACATTACAGTTAAATATATCATATAGGAGACACACACAGTGATATTTGAGAAGTGAAAT
>JAQLOM010000034.1:9803363-9815136 GCA_030068315.1 Chrysichthys thysi
TAACACAGATTTAGACAGATTTGTGAACAATATTTGAGAGTAATGGGTCTTTTGTGGATGTAGAAAATGTTTTAGATCTTTGAGTTCAGCTCATGCAAAACGGGAGCAAAACTGAAAGTGTTGCGTTTATATTTTTGTTCAGTGTGTGTGTGTGTGTGTGTGTATGCATAGTAATGTAGTTCTTAACTGAATAATCAGAAAGCACTCCATCAAGAGTGCAATCTAAAGCTACTCATATGTAAATGGATGTGTGCATTTTATAATTTTTCTTTTTTTCTGTTTTCACAGCTGTCTTAACTAGGTGACAAAACTCAATGATTATCATCATTAAAATAATAAAAAAACACTTGCTTGCAAATTAATTTATGGTTTTTGTAGATCATTAGACTACTTTGAGGCAGTTCACTTTCGAACATGCTACAGTGGTGTGTGAATTGTGAGGCAGCTGTAATTGTAAGTCGTCATGTTTGCAGGGCTCAGCTGATTCGTACACGAGCAGGCCGTCTGACTCCGATGTGTCTCTGGAGGAAGAGCAAGGTGGCCGTCAGGAGAGAGAACAACAGGCCATGGTGCAGCTGGAGAGGGCTAAGGTCACACAATCGTAGACACTTTCATTTTGAGATATTTTTTGCAGCATAGAATTGTACCTGAAACAATTTTTCATTAATACATTTAAAAGGAAATCATCATTGATGGAGGTTCTCTGTGTTATAGGCCAAAGCAGTGGCCTTCGCCGTGAAGACGAATGTCAGTTACTGTGGTGCTCTGGATGAAGATGTTCCTGTTGCTGGAACTGCCATTTCCTTTGACACTAAAGACTTTCTCCACATCAAGGAGGTAAAGCTAATAGGATAAAAGGTTAAAGAGACACAATATGATGCTAATGAATTTACTGTATCTTTTCCCCCCAAATCCTCTGTATGTGTTCCACAGAAGTACAACAATGACTGGTGGATTGGGCGACTGGTAAAAGAGGGGTGTGACATAGGTTTTATCCCCAGCCCTTTAAAACTGGAGAATATCCGTCTTCAGCAGGAGCAGAAGAGGGGACGCTTCCATGGGTAAGACTGACACTGAGCCTTCAGTGCCAATAGTGTGTGCTTAATTTTCTCTGTCTACATTTATTTATATGGTAGATACTTTATTTGAAATGATTTAGAAATATACAGAACACATGACACACGTACAAAAGATGACTGGTTGAGGACTAAGCAGCTTACTGAAGAACCCAAGCTTTTTGGCAATTCTGCAGGTCAAACAATCTTCTAGTCACTAGTGTAGGACCTTAACCACTAAGTCATCACTGTTAATATTACCAAAATGAGGCCAGTGATGTGTATTGACTGAGACAAAATTCTGTTTTAGGCACCTTTTAGTCATCATCAACATTTTAATTCATCAGCTTACTTACACATTACTGAGAGTTTTATTGTGTGGAAATTGTCTATTGTATGGGGAAACATCTAGCTTTGAACCTTCAAAAGTATTTCTTTAGACGTTTAAGATATCATCATTTCCAAATGATGTAAAAATTTTTCTTAATTATATTTGTTTTGATACTCAACTTGGCAGTGGCCAAGAGAATACAACAAGAGCATATACAGTTTAGTCATGTAAGTTTCTTCTTCAAAAACGTTCTTCAGGTACCAAGCAAAATCAGATGCTGGTCTGGTCACTGTTGAATTATTTTCCTTTTTATCACAGCGCTGTGGCACCTGTAGTAATATTTTTAAACTAGGAAGTCTTGGACTGTAATATAAGGTTAAAGTAACTGTTCAAAGTGTGTATCCTTAAAAATGTGGTATGTTTTCCCCAATATTAATTAAACAATATGGAAATATGAAACAAAATGTGCTGATTGTTATGACGCATGAAACGTATAATTGGATCCTGGCATACACAGTTTCCTGTCAACATCAATGATGTGCTGTGTTCTGTGTTGAGTCATGCATTAGTCATACTTCACCTCTTCATCTAAAGAATATGTTCATCTTGATTTAAACTTAATAATGTAGAGGATATCACACTGGGTTAAATATGGCTTTTCTTAAACCCCCTCTTGCCCAAAGAAAATTCATTCATTTAAACGGTTAGGGTTTTTTTTTTTGTTTGTTTTTTGTTTTTTTTGCTTTCAAGCAAACATATCCAGAATTTCATTTTAGTTTGGTTGTGATGATTACGGTGAAGTAACTTTATTCATTTATTTACAAAAAACTGTATGTGGCTTCTTTTTTTTAATTATTCCTTTTTTTATTATCATTAATTAAGTGGCTCAATGTGAAGCAAAGTACTGCTACCATTTGGAAGTTGAATATTTTCCAATAACATCCTGAAGTGTTGTATTTCCCTTAACAGGGATTTGTCAGTGCTATTTTTTATTTATTAAAGAATGGCATGTATGTTTTATTCATGTATAGTTACACATCATGTTGTGGAACAACTGAAAAATTAGTTTCAATTGGCACGTGTTTTATAGCAGGTACAGTCAGAAGTTTACATACATGAACTTGAACGTCATCACGGACACAAATGTCAGGGGAATATTGAGATTTCAGTGACTTTCAGTGACAGGAAATTTAAAGCTGGGGACACACTCCACTTCTAACCCCGTTGATGTATATGGGAATGTGGCTGCGGTTCTGGGACCTCCTGAAGTCCACTATCAGCTCTTCAGCTCTTCATTTTACACACCCTGAGAAAAAGATTGTTGGGGCAGGCCATAATGCGAGGTGCAGGATCTTGTCCCAGGTAGAGCTGTAATCAATGAACAGCATCTGGATGAATGTGTTTTTATGTTCTTGATGGGGCAGGGCAGACTGCAGGGCAGTGGCAATGGCACCCTCTGTAGATCTTTTGGGATGGTAGGCAAAATGATTGGAGTTGAGTGTGGGGGAATGGAGTCTTTGATTTGGGCCAGGACCTTTTTATGTCTCTCAGAGCACATCATGGCAACGGCGTGAGTGCTATGGGGCAGAAGTCATTCAGTTATGTGGGTGAAATTTCATGAAAATTGGGATAATAGAGGTTGTCTTGAGGCATATGGGGAAATCCCAGAGGACTCATCCTGGTGTGTCACCAAGGCCAGCAGCCTTCCAGTTTCCTTTGTTGAATGCTGCCTAATGGGCTTTCAGCAGCTGCTGGACCTCCCTGGTTATCCAGGGTTTCTGGTTAGAGTAGGTGCAGATAAATTCTTATTGTGACGGTCACAATGCAGATGTTAATGTAAGAAAGCACAGTGGATGTATATTCATTAATGTCTATATGAGAGCCATAGGTGGCTTAGTGTGCAACAATACTCCATTGGCTGTTGTAGCTGTTGTATCAACAATATCTCTTTTTCTCCCAGTTGAAGAAAAAATGCAACTTGTCATGTTATGGGAAACCACAAAGCCCTAAAGAAAATGAACCAACTGAACAATTACACATGAAATGTTTTTCATGTGGAGCATCCAGCATATAATTCACTGTGTATGTTACTGTAGAAATTACAACATGTTATTAATTGAAAATCTTCCAGGGTTACTGTCAGGACCATGAATCTTCTGTCCAATCTGGACTGAGAATATTTTATTGTTAATCTTGATATAATCTATAATATAATATAATATTATTATGATTATTATAATTATAAAGCTTGCTAGACATAAAATAGCTTGTTGGAGTTTAATTTTAATCACAAGCTCTGTTCTGTACCCTGCAGTAAGTCCAGTGGGAATTCCTCTTCCAGCCTTGGTGAGATGGTGTCAGGTACCTTCAAAGCCAACACCCCATCTGCACGTAAGCACAGTGCATGCTGGGATTCAAGCTCTTACTCTATCCAGAGTTCAAATCTTAACAGTGGATATAACAGTGACTGGTTGCTGACCGTTTGTAAGATTTCTTTTAATGTTACAGACAATATCTTTAAAATGCTCCTTTCTAATGCTGGTAATTTCTCATTTCAACAGCTAAACAGAAACAGAAAGTGGTAAGTAATTCATAGTAACAATCAGGATTATAAGGAAAGTGGAATTTTCCTAGGCCTTTGGTCATTCCAGCAATTTACCTTTTATTAGGAAAATGAAGAATATACATACATACTGTACATACATACATGCATACATACAGACATATTTTTGTTTCATTGAATGATTTAAAGATCATGTGTTGTTGTAGGCTGAGCATATTCCTCCATATGATGTTGTCCCCTCCATGAGGCCAGTGGTTTTGGTTGGTCCTTCACTAAAGGGATATGAGGTAGGCATCACCCCTTGAGAGTTGTTTTTTCGTGTGTATATTTAGATGTGCTAAAGAGATCCCAGAAGGAGCAGAGTGTCTCTCTTTAAGTGCAGAGGGAGAGGTAACCTGGGTCTTCTCTGAATACCCATCATCTTCTCCACATTGGGTTGCCAAGGCAACAACCTTCTGGGTACAGCATGCCAAAGTCTCAAAAGTGGAGCATGTTTTGAAATTATAAGCATAGAAAATCAGTCCCCAATATCACTGTGACAGTAATACATATGCCTTAGTAAGCCGCTCGTATCATAAGAGTAATCCTGACAATCTCGCTTCTCAGGTATTTAATTATCATTAAATATAAAGATAGAAAGAAAAGGAAAACAAAACATAGTGCAGGACATAGAGTGAAGCAAAAGAGAAGAGAAAAGAGTGGGTGCAGTAGGTACCATTCTTCCATGATTTATTATTTGAATATACCAATGTCACAGGTTGTTAGATGTCAGGCTTTCCATAATACTGCCTAAAATGTGTAAAAATAAAGTCACAGCATCCTGATGTTAATTACAGTGACTCTAGCCAGTCATAGGTTCTCGTGAATTTTTTTTCTCTCATGATTTTTGCTCATTTGAGCTCATGCATACGGAAGTAGGTGGATAATTCTTCCTTCGGAGTTTTTTTTCCCCCTGATGTTGCACGTGCAGTAGTTTGTAAAGATGCCTTCGTGTGGTTTTATGTGCCTTGGAGGAAGCATGTGATAGCCTTTTGCCCTCCCTGTTTGGTACGTGTTGTGTGATAGGAGACACCTGTCTGGTAGCTGGGAATTGGCCATGACTTGAACAAGGTCATGACTAAAAATAACAAAGAGACGCTGCATGCATATTTTGATAAATAGTTATTAATTGGCTATCCGGGGCTATACAGATGTAGAAGACAGAAGAATATTCAGACATATTTTTACATTTACCATTGTAAAATCCTAGTTATCCTAGTTTCATAACCTTGAAAATTGAATGTGTAGAGATAGCTTTTCCAGAAGTGTGACATCTTATGTTTTAGTTTTCAGGGAAGGATGTAGGCAGGGGTCAGGCGAAGGGTGATGGAAAAAACACGAGCACTTGTATATTAAATATTATATTTTTCAAATTTAGGTCAGTGTGTTTAAAGCCTAAATCATGCAAAAATAATATATTGGGATCCAATTTAATCTATTTTTCTGTTCCTTATCTGACTTTGTAATATTTTTCTATGGCTTCTTCATGGCTATAGCCTTTCTTTTCATTGTTGCCCTCTTGTTTCCCCATGTCCGTCTGTGTGTCTCTCTTTCATCTCTCCTCATTCCATTCTGACTTTCCCATGGGGTTTGTGCTCAGGTGACAGATATGATGCAGAAAGCACTTTTTGACTTCCTGAAGCACAGGTTTGATGGCAGGTGAGGAGGCAATTTTGGCCCAGGCCATGTTTAATATCTGTGTTGTATAAGAGGCACCTTTTGCAGCCATCCTTTTCACGGTGTGGCTTTGTTTCCTCAATGCAGGATATCTATTACACGAGTCACAGCAGATATCTCATTAGCAAAGAGATCTGTGCTCAACAACCCAAGCAAGAGAGCCATTATTGAAAGATCCAACACCAGGTCTAATTTAGGTATGTTTATAGATTTTGGGCTTTGCTTGTTATGCTTGATATTCGTTTAAGCAGCTAGCATTAATTTTGTCTAAAAATGTTTTAACACATTTTTAGATACATGTTTTCAGCTCCCTTCTACCCTGTTAGTCAGTAGAAAGGGACCATCATAGGTGACCCTAACATGGTCGTGTGTGGCGCTGATACACAAAAAATTGCTTTTTACACTTCCTGGCCCTTTTATTAGACAGACTTACCTTGGTAGTCCACCTGGTAGGTGTAAAAAGACTATGGAAGATTTTCCATGTTCATCAGTGGTTGGGATCTGACCACAGGCTTGATATTTTTACATTTTTGCTCTTTACCCACCAAAGTTGCTATGCCTGATGCACACCATACGTTACCATGCTACTACCATGTTAGCGTTACTGTATACCATATACATGAATAAAGGAAGGTATATCTTAAAAAATGTGCCATCATTTTTAATTTTGAATAATATCTCTTTTTACGATAGCGGAAGTCCAAAGTGAGATTGAGAGGATTTTCGAGCTGGCTAGATCTCTTCAGTTGGTTATTCTCGATGCTGACACAATCAACCATCCAGGCCAACTTATTAAAACCTCATTAGCACCCATTATTGTGCATGTCAAAGTGTCATCTCCCAAGGTAAGAAAATATGTAAGTTCCTCTGTAGACAGATCAACTCTTAGAAATTTTATACAATAAGGATCACCCAGTTGTTTTAATATAGCAGTTGATGTGCTGCTGCCCTCTTCTGGTTCATGTAATCTGTTCAAATGTGCATGGGCAAGTATAACATTAGGCAGATTTTTATCTAACTGGTGAGAGTTTGCTAGCTATAAAGCAGTAGGTTCAATAATATGGATAACATCATACAGGTTATATTCATTGTTTCTGTTTATTTATTTTGGTCAACATAATTAATATGAATTAATTTTTCAAAAATTTCCCCAGACTCCATTCATGTTCTGGCTAAACCCGTCTTCATACCCATTATGCTCGTTCTGATTCAGTGTCCTCTATGCTGACAGGTCTTGCAGCGGTTAATCAAATCACGTGGGAAATCACAGAGCAAGCATCTCAATGTACAGTTGGTGGCTGCAGACAAATTGGCTCAGTGTCCTCCGGTCAGTATCTACACACAAGGAAGTTTACTGTTATGTTTTCTGGATCCCTCTGTAACATTCAAGCCAGTGGTCCATGGGCCTAAATTAGAATATACCTTACTCCATCCAGGAAATGTTTGACATCATTCTGGATGAAAACCAGCTAGAGGATGCATGCGAACACCTGGCTGAGTACCTTGAAGCCTACTGGCGGGCAACACACACATCCCTGAGCACGCCACTCAACCCTTTGCTGGGACGCAACTTGGGCTCCACTGTGCTCGCACCCTACCCCACGGCCATCTCCACTCTGCAGGTCAGCACTTTATAATGCAGAGGTCATTAGATCATTATACAAAAGAATGTCTACTGTTTAGGAAAATATTCAAAATAGTCTATGGTTAAATTCCTATTTGGGATAACAGAGGAATGTGAGTAGTATCAAATGGCGTGCAGCACTACAAAATAGGACACCATTAAACTTTTCTCCTCAGAGCCAAAGAAACAGAAACAAGAATCATTCCAGTGATCATTCTCCAGTTGAGAGGCACAGTCTGATGACTTCAACTGAAAACTACCACAACATCGAGCGTCAACAGAAAAGCCGAGAGCAATGGCCACTGGTGGAAGAGGACTACACCGACCCGTATCAGGACACGTACAAACCACACCGAAGCCGTGGCTCTCCAGGGGGATACAGCAACAACTCACACCACAGAACCTAGTTTCAGCTTCTGCTCCCTCTACTGTCATCATCTCAGTCTTTCTCTGAAGCGCATAGTACCTTGTATTTCCTCATGCACTGGTTCTCTTCACGGGGAAAAGATTGGGGCACATTTGCTTTGATTGTGTTTGTAAAATGTTTGTCTGAGAAATTTGAGGTACAGTATTTGGCATTTCAAAATGTTTCAGTAAGGGAAATTATGGCCAAAATTGAATTGCTCTCCCTCTGGTAAATGATCTTTCTAAGGATGCAGGTCATAGTCAGGCTCAGGTCAAGGTGCAGGGATGGCACAGGGTCAAGACCCTTTTGCATGTAAATTATTAAGTACTAGAAATAAAGCAGAGCAATGCCAATGTATCTCATTTGTTCATATGATGTCAGGTTTGATTGAGAGTGCTCAGGAACAGGACATACAGTGGATATAAAAGGTCTTCATTGCCTGTTAAAATTAGAGGGTTTTGTGATGTAAAAAAAAAAAAAAAAGAGAGACCAATTTAAAAAAAACATTTCCAACCTTTGTCCACCTTTAATGTGATACAGCAGCCAATGAAAACAAGTGAAAAACAAATAGAAATGTATTTAGGAAAAAAAAACCCAAGTGCATAAGTGGGCACACCCTTTTATAATAGGGCAATGGTTAAAAGTAATTATTGTACACCTATCATCAGTTAAGTCATTCAGATTAATCCCAAATAAAGACCAGCTGTTTCTGTAGGATTTTCTTGATATCTAGGTTTCATCCAAAAAAAAAAGTGTACAAAGCATGTACCAAATCTCATTGTTGAAAGGTACTTAATAAAGTGTTAGTTAAAGAGTGTGCATACTTATGCAACCAGGTTATTTTATGTCCTGCCCCCCCCCCCCCCCATTAAACAGGTCTACAGTATTTGTTTTTCACTTTGTCAGGGAGTTGGAGTTGGATGCAAGTGCAGGTTTTATTAGAAGAAACAAAAGAAACAAAGTTTAAATTGAATGGAGTTAGCTCAAAAAATTCTAATGGGTAGAAATGAGGAAACCTAGATGTAAATAGCATTAAAATGATATTTTGTAATAAGCAAAAAATTGTTTGCCCTCATAGTTTTGTCAAATCTGTGTATAGAGTAAGTTAAGGAAGCAATACATAGATTTATAATCAAATATCTAAAATGTGGATGCACCAGTATCAATGAAATCTAAGTCAATATTAGGGTAAATATTCAGTGTCAGTAAATGATGTCCTAGAACTTTTGGAAATGCTCTTATTATCTGCACTGGCTGTTTTGTGGCTGTAGTTTCTTATGCCATGAACAGCATTACTTACTGCAGTGCTAATGTACTAGTAATATACGATTCATGAGGATGACGCAGAGCTCTTTTAGATTAGACATTAGCTTGTAAGGGTGTCCTCCTGTTGTATGGTGTGCGTTGTCTTTGAACAATAGACATACAGGTAGGCTCTCAGATGCACAGTGACAAATTACACTGAAAGCTCTATCCACTAAGAAAGCATCCACTAAGCAGTTTTCAAACCTGAGCCAATTAAATACAGTGCAGTTGAGTAAAGTGTCCTTACTGTACTACCAGTGACTGCCAGCCCCATTCTGCCAAGCCTTTAGGATCATTAGTTTACATCCAGCAATTTGCTGCATAGTGTAGGAACCAACAGTTTACTTTTAAAAATACATGCATTACGTTTAGACACATTTTCATTCATCAGAAAGGAAACAGCATGTTGAATCTTCTATACACATAATCCACAAGGATATGTTTCAGTGAGATGGCAACACAGTTGTTTGACTTTTATTTTTTCACATTTAATTAATGAGGAAGAGCTACATTTACACAGATAAAAACCATGGTGCTTAACATTATGTTTTGCTAACTGATGATTGTGTCATATAATAAAACTCAGTAACACTTTCTGTGAATGCCATGTACAGTGAGCTATAAATACATTCATAACCTGCATTCACGAGGCTTATGTACACTATTATAATTATTCATGAATCTGCATTGTTGTAATGCGTTTTAAGATCAGATTATGCGGCGACCTAGGCACACTGACTGTAAAGTCAGTTCTAAAGATGGCTGTTAAGTGTCGTGCATTTTCATAAATGATTAGAATGATGTGTGTAATGTCTTATGACCGCATTATGAAATGATGTGTGTTTGTGTGACTGTGCAGGAGTTTGTGATAGTTCATTTAACTATGAAATTCACAGAAAGTGTTACCTAAAACTCTTCCAGAGTGGTGAAGATCATTTAGGTTCATACACTGAATAAATTTACTTACAACACACACACATGTGCATTTATTTATTTAGGTGTAAGTTTTCAATGTTTATATTGATGTGTGATTGTATATCTGTTATGTATTGTAGCTAATGCTCAGGGTCTTTATAATATCATGTCATCAAGTTGTGACCTTTTTTTTTTTGCCTATATTTTAAGTTCTAATATATTTTTGTAACCTTACAAGGTGTCCTGTCGTATCACACAATGTATAAGTTTGTTTTATCTGGTACATCGAATCGTTTTTTTCTGTATAATGACTTATAATGCCTTAAGTTTGACATCTTAATGACTATAATTTAATTTCTGGAATATTTCAGTTTCGTTCTCATCGTGAAGTGTGTAGTCTAAATAAAACCCCAGACACAATCTACAGTATATAGTTTTAGTGTACAATTCTGATGAAGGATGTGACGTAGACACATCACAGTTACTTTTCCCCTGATTTATGGGCTCAGTAAAACCATCTTTACTCTGGCAACTCCTCCCTAAAAGAGATTTTATTTGTTTCGCTATGGCTTATGTGATACAGATTCATAAGAATTGTTGGTTTAAAAAAAAAAAAAAAGGATACCTATGTAATCTAGAATAAATGACAACCATTTACTATGCAAATGTGTACAGTGCTGCATGCTGAAGCTTTACCTCCCTCTATGATTTCTTTGGAGTTCAGTTGAAAGTTTGGCATTATTTTTGGACAGGATGGCATCTGAGAGCAATGCAAAACTGCATGCATTCTATTCCAACTGATTTAATCTAATTAAGCAATGTGAGACAATGTACGTGTAAAAACAGATGGATTCGACTGCATTTGTTAATGCTTCCTTTTATAAAAAAAATAAATAAATAAATGACGCTATAAGATCTAGAAAGCTTTGATAAGATGGAATACTGGTTTTCCTTTCATCCCAGCACTGACCACCTGCATCATTTGAACAGCTTCCAAGCTGGTTCTGATTGGTTCTAGCCTGCCTGTGTGGAGTCCCTGTGCCAGTTCCTATATTAAGCCTGTGTATCACTGACAAAACAATCCAAATATAATCAACTAACGTTGCGTTCATCCTTTTATTGTATATTGCTGAAAATGACATTCATTACTCATCCTCCTCCTCCTCAATTTTACTCCTTGCATTTAATTCAGGCACCACCTACTGCTGGTTCTTGGCTGGTTCTGGTTCACATAACTGTCACTAATGTTGACATTGAGACTGTTAGCAAAGAAAGCTTCTGGGCTCACCCACTTATTGCTGTTCATCTCTGTTCATTCATTCATCTGTCCTCATATAGGCAGCCATGAATGGGCTGTACCCAAAATGTGTACAGAAAATGGTAGACACATGATAACTGACCTGGGAGCCATAAGAATGTTAATAGGTATTATATTGACAGATGCAAAAGTGGTTATCACTTATCACTTATGTACATGGTCAGTACATGTTCTGTGCACACACACACACACACAAGAGAGGATCAAAAAGTAAGGACAGAGTACATTTAACGGCTTTAACAGAAGTAACTCTGAGACAAAAGTAGCAGTTGTCCCCATGCTAGATGAAACATTTGTCGCGTCATTAAGCTAGCTTCTGTTCTTTGGCTGCTTCTGAAGCCAGGTGAGCACTGCTTCCTTTACTTCATCATCAGAAGTGAATGATTTTAACATGATTTTCTTGGGTGAGGGCTCACTTTTGAATTTCTTCTTCAGATGTATCCATTCATGCTCATGCTTTGTCTTTTGTTCTTTGGGTAATCATGTAATTGGAAAGTTACCTTTACTTATTGCTTCTCCCTTGTGTTTATAATGTGTATA
>JAQLOM010000034.1:9838494-9849492 GCA_030068315.1 Chrysichthys thysi
ACATGAGTAGAAACAGAATAAATTCTGAGTAGAGAGCCAAACAGAATATTATTTAGCTCTAGCCTATATAATATAAAGTATTAACCTAGTAGGCTATTAATTAGGAAAACTTAACATGATCAGCATTTATAATCTCCCTTAATCTGAGAAAAGTTACAGTAAAATTACAGGAAAATTACAGGGCGCCTCTCAGAACAATCAAATTAAGATATGTTACCCGCTCCTGTCTGAATGTGCTGAATATGCTCCTCATAGCATATGTGGACCTAGACCCATATATTTTTGTTCAAGAATATAAACATATTTACATGGTCAGGAGTAAGACGTGTACGCAGTCTGTTTACAGTGAGGCAATCTCACTTTAGTAATATCATGATCAGTGGAGCTATATCTTACCTTGTGAAAAAAAACACATGTTTTTGTCTGAGGATGCAGAATGGTGGATACCAAACCGCTGCTTCAAGTGAGCTCCTCCACCTGTTTCCTCAGCCGCAGAATCTCCTCTCTGAGAGCAGCATTTTCCTCCAGAGGTAGGTCAACAACGGCGGGATCCGGGGCTGGAGAATCATCGTGTTCTGGGGAGACTGGATGGGCTTCTCACTGTGTGTGTGTGTGTTATCCTCCAAGCGAAACCCCCAAGTCGTGGTGGTGGAGCTGAATAATTATTCCACTCAAATAAAGATGAACCGCTCCCTTCTTCAGCAGTCGTCGTCCTCTGTCGGATTCTGCCTCTCGGACATCATCTTGTTTAAAATGCCGGCTACAAACGCGGGTATGGAGACTGACTGTGAGACGCTCCCTCTGCAGAGCAACAATCCATTTCCACCTAGTTTCCTCATTGGAGGGAAATGTGTGAAAGCTAAGTACTTTGTTGTACTTACTGGATGCCTGACACGAAGGCACACAACAGTGTTCAGCTGTTGTGCTATCGGTTCACTGAAATTTAAACATTTTCGTAAGGGACATGGTGGTGGGAACGCTGAAAATACGAGCTAAATGCAGTAAACAAAAGGGGACCGGAAATGACTGAGCTGGCTAAAATTTTACCAGAACTACGTCAGCACCCCTCTGTGCATATAGCCCATTAATTGACAATTCATTTAATTTATTTGACCAACTTCTTATCGACAATTAATCGATAGTCGATTAATTGTTTGCATCCCTACTTCCCATTCCAAAGTTTTGATTGCCTGGAAGTCCAGCTACCAAGGCTAAAAAAGTAATGCAGTGGAACCTCGGATTGCGAGCATAATTCGTTCCGGAGATGTGTTTGTAATCCAAATCACTCCTATATCAAAGCGAATTTCTCCATAAGAAATAATGGAAAGTCAGTTAATTATTTCCATAACCCACAAATATTTACATAAAAATGACAAAATATAATACAAAATATAAAGTAAAAATGCATAAAACTGCCATGAAGTTGCCCGCATGGAGCGTGCGTGAAGCGCATCTGTTCTGAGCACTCCCAACAGCGGCGCATGTCAGAGAACTCGCGCACTAAAGACTACTTCCTGGTTTTCCTCAGCAATGCCACGGCGCGTCACATGGGTGGCAACAGGTGAACCGGATTGGGACTGATTGCTGGAGCTATAAAAAGACTCACACAAGCATGCCAAGGTCGTGAAGCATTAGTGGCCATTTTCCGCGCTCTTGCCAAGCCTTACTATTCCCGTGTTTGCTTTCTCCTGTTCTGACTAAGTTTCTGTTTCTTGTTATTCAACCCCACCACACCTGACAACAACAAACCTGCTCTTTACCTTTGGAAAGAATTGTGGCTGGTGTGAGGGAGAGGGGAGAGGACTTTCCCTTTTGATTTTGACTTTCACTACAACTCACAGAATCACTGCAGTCTGTCGCTCACTGGAATCTTTTTCTCTTCGTGCAACTTTAACAACGAAACTATCGCTGCTTTTGCCTCCTTTTGAGGATTTGGAGGAAATGCGACATTGCATTGTCATTAAACAGGTTCACCACTCGCACTGCTACAGCCTTATTCGGGTGGTGCTTTCCTACAAAGTTTTGCACTCAATCTCTCTGATCTCATCTTAAGTGAGGGATTCCTCAGTCTTTTTCTATGCTAGCGCGGATGTTGACTATATGAGTGAGCCAAAATCCCGCAGTGAATGAGAGAGAAGTTGTGATCACGTGAGGATGAAGCGTATGCATACTACATCGCTCGTTAACCAAGTCAAAATGTATTAATTTTTTGCTCGTCTTGCAAAACACTCGCAGACCAAATTACTTTCAATCCAAGGTTCCAGTGTACATGTTATAATCAGAGTATGATGAGCTATTTATCTGAAATGGCTGTGCATGTATGTGAACAGTATGCAATCTGAGCTTGAGTGGTGAGTTATTTTGTGCAGAGTTGTATATTCCTGTATGTGCTCCTAAATAGCTTGGTGTATTCTTACTGTAAGGGGTGTAGGCTTGGTCATACTGTCTCATCTACTGACGTGCTGGGAGAGCAGGCATGTTTTAGTAGGCCTTATTGTTCCATAATAGTGCTGTTTATGGTCCCGTGACCAGTTTTTCCCATGAGTGAGTTTATAGAAAATGATGTTAATGGCACTGGGCAGCACGTGTTCAGTCAGGTTGCCTTTGACACAGGGAGTTTGATTGCAGGTGGACTGGTGTTGAGAAGTGCAGAATGTGGCGCATGCCTTGGCACATGATTTCTCGTAGGCATCATGTCATCAAATAAGTTGAACTTTTTCTGATACACTGTTTCTAATACACTTACTGCAACATGGCTAGTTAGGTCTGTCTGTCTGTCTGTCTATCTGTCTGTCTATCTGTCTGTCCATCCGTCTGTCCATCCATCCCCCCCATCCCCCCTTTGCTTGTAAAACACAAGAATCATCATTAATATTTCTATTAATCAATGGTGACAAAAACTTGCACAGAATATAAATAAGCATTTTTAAAAAATATTTAATTGATCATCAGTTAATTAGCACTCCCCTATTTTAGGTGAGGAGCTTTGGGGCGAAGACAGGATTCCGTTTCATCCTAAAGATGTTCAGTGGGTTTGCGGTCAAGGTACTAAGCAGGACGTTTGAACTTTTCCACTACGACCTTGACAAACCATGTCTTCAAGGAGCTCCCATTGTGCGCAGGGGCTTTGTCATGCTGGAACAGTAGGGAAACAGTAATGCTATAGCATGCAAAGTTGTTTTAAATAATTGTGTGCCTAATTTTGTGGCAACTGTTTGGTGAAGGTCCACACATGATGGGTGTGATGATCAGGTGTCCACAAACTTTGGCCATTTAGTGTCGTCCCCCCCCCGAATATTTGTTCCAGTAAACAGGAGTACCATTTATTTATTATTATTATTTTTTTAATTTATTATTGGATTTCACTAAGCCTCATAAGCCATAGCCAAATGTTATTGATTTATCATTTTCTACGTTTGCCAAACTTGATCAGAATAAAGAAATTCAGTAGGCCTGATACGCTTATTTCCTAAAGTGGAAACGGTTTAGTTGGGAAGTAGTTCTGTTCTGTTCATAATAACATATTAACAATAATAACATGATGAACGTTAAATGCATAATCATGATTTATAAATGAGAAACTATATCACTGTTTTCATGTATTGGCATCTGCTCGTAGATGGCAACCTTCAGCATCCTAGGTTTGAGGCCAGAAAAGTGTACAGAACATATCACACAAGCTGTAACCCATGGGCAGAGCATCTGAGACTAGAGCAGCACTGACTGGTTTATACACAAGGACACTTCTCTCCATTTGTGCTCACCCTTCTTCCCTCCTACTCCTGCTGTCTCTGTTCTGCTATTGTGTTGTGTCAATGCTCCCCATAACACAACCGCTGTTAATGAAGTCCTGAATGCACCCACATGCCATCTTATGTTTGAAAGGCCTGCAGTCCTGAGGCTCTTGGCATGTAATGTGTGACCCAACTGCTGCATGGTACTGGAATAACTGAGGCAAGCTTTCCCATTCAGAGAACGGGTCAGTAATGGTTCCCCATCTTGATGAAGGAGCAAGGGGCTTGTTGTAGTTTCATGGTGCCCACGGTGGGTAATGGTGTTTGATGTGATGGCTATATTGTTGACTTTTTTTTAAAATACTGATTTAAATGGATTTTCTGATTTAAATACAGTACAGTAAAGTAATATTACCAGTCCTACTAATATTTCAGAAATTCATGAAACTATTGCTGAGCTCTTTTTCTCATAAATGTAATTTCGCTCTCTGGATTGCTTAGACCAAATGTTTTACATTGTGCTACCTGCAAACAGCCATATTTGAATCAAAAACAGCACTTTTGAATAAAATATTAGGCCCTATCTTCTTTGTTGTACAAGATACAGAGTCTGCTTTTTTACAGGGTTTAGAAGCCGTGACAAAACCTCAGATCCTTCCGCAAACATGGATCACGTTGACCATGTGGGAGTATTTTGATTAGCCTAAAGATATGAGTGCTAATTCGCCCTGATGCCAGGCCTTTTCCTTATTGTCACTTTAAGAGACATGGTGTTCAATGTGTTGGCAGTTGAAGCTCGAGGGTACTGGTTGGAAATTTGAAAACTGTTACGGTTGAGCTCTTGAACAAGGCCCGTAATCTTCATCTGCTCACCTGTGTGTACAACCCAGTAACTGCAAGTGTTGGCAATATGAACTGTGGGAACACATCAGGGGATTTAAACTGTTTGGTTTCTTTTTGCTTTGTTTGCTTCATGTTTCAGCGATGTGTACAGTGCAATGTAGACGTTTGTACTGGAAGACACCACCCAGATGAGGACATGAGAATGTTTAAAGGCTAAAGAAATCATTTAGCCAGTGACGTGCATTGAGAAAAATATAGTTGGGTCCATAAGTATTTGGACAGTGACACACTATTTTTGTCCTTTTGCTTCTGTATACCACCGCAATGGATATAAAATGAAGCAGTCATGATGTGATTAAAGTGTAGACGTTCAGGTTTAATTCCGGGGGTTTAAAAAAATATATTGCATTATTCATTTAGGCATTACTGCTATCCCACCATTTTACAGGCTCAGAAGTAATTGTACAAACTAATGTAATTGTAGATATAAGAAATAATTTTAATACTTGGATGCAAATCTTTTGCAGTCAGTGACCATCTTAAGGCTGGAACCCATGGACATCACCAAATGCTCCCAAAAATAAAGAAATAAAATAAGTCTTAAAAAAAACAAACTTCATTTCACATCTATTGAGGCAAAATTGTATCACTCGCCAAATACTTATGGACGTGACTGTATGTGCAAGTGCTGAAATTCCCTTACGGTTTTCCTTTAAGTTTCGTCACCTGCTTGGGTGTTTTAAAATTGTTGCCTGATTCCATGATGCCATGACCCTGCAATGCTTTCTGACATCATACCAGGAAAAATATCAAACTATAGCATGTGTAGTGGAGAGCCTGTCATGAAACACAAGGATCCAATCTTGCCTGGGACAAAACTCTCAATCCAGGTCACCCATTTTTATTACTCTAAATTAAATGTTGCAGTTTTAAGGAGGGTTGTGCATAAAACCCAGTGCTACTCTGTCGAGCAGAACCACAGCGGGCACATCACTCATGAAGAATAACTCATTGCATCAAGGTAAATGAAGTCTTCTGTGTCAGGCTGTCCAGTCAACCCATCCTCAGTTGTAACATGGGGAATAAAATCGATGAGGTGCCATTTCTTGCATGAAGTAGTTTAGTCATGTCAAGATCTATAAATATAACGTGTCATTCGGGAGAAGCACCCTCCGAAATACTTGTCTGAAATGGTTTAGTTATGATTACCCCCGTGTCAAACTGAAGCCTAGGTGCACTTTATTTTATACTGCAGACTTTCCTTTTAAAAGGACACTTTTATAACGCACAGCCAATTTTCATAAAGTTGGGACTGTCGTATGTAGATTCGAGATGCGCTGTAAATACACAGCCATCGCCGATTGCTGGTGGCATGTTTGGAGCAGGTTACGGCTGAGTGAGGTGTCAAATACAGTCATCCCTCACCTATCGTGGGGGTTACATTGCAGAGCGCCCCCTCCCCCCCACGATAGGTGAAATCCGCCAAGTAGTGACCTTATATTCATTTTATTATTTATATATATATTTTAAGGCTTTATAAACCTTTCCCAAACTCTTAACACTTCCCATGCTCTTAAACACTTTCTACACTCTTAAACTTATGTAATTTTAACAACATATATAAATTCTATATGATGATGATGAAGCTGATGACGATGAGATGAACGGTCACTGAGCCAATCAGCGCCCAGGATACAGAACACAGCGCTCTGGTTGGTCGACTCCCATCCATCAGCCGATAGTGTGCTGTGTACAATCTCACGTGGGCAAACTAGCTCATGCGGTAGTGGTGTACACCGCGTTTTCATTGTGTATTCATCCGCTGATGAAATACATACTGTATTTTATTTTGATTTAATGTTCTTTTAATATGTTTGAATGAACATTTTTATGTTTTTTATATCTCATATAAAAATCGTGATATGGCGAGGGACGACTGTATTGTTTTTCATTAGAAAAAAACCCCAAACGTTATCGGTGATTACATTGCTACATCCCCCAGCCCTGCTGCCTGCCCCCACTCTCCTTTTTAATTGCTTACAGATAAGTTGTCATGGTAATCTGTTTCTTAATAATTATGCTGAGGGTTTCCCACAGATCTGAAATGTTTGGTGTTTGTGGATGGAGTGGCTCATGGAGTAGTCTTGTTTTTTATGTATTTTTAAAAACTTTTAGTATAATGGATATTGATTAGATATAAAGTGCAAGTCTATTTTATTCCTCATACTGTTATTTCTATCATCAGCATCTGTCAGATTATAGCAGTTCCTGCTGCCTCATTCCCAGATAAAAAGATATTGCAAAAAATAGGTAATAGCCATGGGAGTGGTTTCTTAAATGGCTTTTTAACCCTTTTGGTACGGGAGTCGACTAAAGTCTGCATTTAGGGGTCTGGTGCTATGGCCATGCATACACGTCGACAAAATTTAAATAGTTCAATTGCACTCGCTAGGCAGCGACACTTGAGGTAATTTTTAATAATATACTATTACTGTTGTGTGTCAGAGTGCCATCTGGAGCACGTTATTGACAAGCTATATTACGATATGCAGTAAAAATGCCGCGGAAAGGAAAGTGTAGCAAGGAGGAGGTTCTGAAATTAGTGATGGATGATGTATCTGACCTGTCTGACAATGATTTTGACGATGTGGAGATGGATAGCGAGAGTGAAACCGAAACTGCAGGGCCGTCTACAAGGGGAAAAATTTGTCAAGCTTCCACTCGTTCTGCCGCATCATGTAAAGATAACACCGCCACAACAGTTTCTACTGGTGCAATGTCAAAGCGACGACCCGAATTTTCACACAAAATATTCAGCACTGGGGGCAAAGTAAAAAAAAAATATTTTTTTTTCCAGCACCGAATGGGTTAAAAAAATGTTTAAATTGATGAATAAAAAATAAAGAAAGCCAATTATCCAATAATATTTGCGTAAAATTGTTTGACGTGAGAGTCCAGGCTCCTGAGTGAGCCTTCCTGAGAGGGATGGCACACTCACTCCCCTGTTAGAGATACTAACCAGTTATTGTCATCTGAGAGCCCATATGGGGAAAAGGGCAGCAGTTTGAAAAGAAGTGGTTGGTTGGCTTCATGTGTTTCAGATGAAACGGATATTGGCTTTCGTACTCCTTAGCTGATGGATGTTGAATGATGGAGAGAACTGGCTCCTGAGTAGGAATCGGGGAGAAAATGTATGCTGGGGTTACGGGCAACAGGGGCCTTCACTTCTAATAAATAGCTCCATTTCTAGAGTCAGAAAGAGCAGGAGAAACACACACGCATGCCCACCTGCATGCACATGAAAAAAGATCACCATGCATCATTGGTGTGCACATTTTTAAATATAAAGGTTTAGGTAATATACTATATGCAAAATGTGTAAATCAATGGAGCAAAAGCAGAGAAAATAAACCTGTTGCATGTATCGACAGATATCAGTGTTGTGGCAGTTCACAAATAGCACCATATGAAGCACTAGTCCCTAGGCTTTAATTATTGGGACACATTTCCAATCAGACTGCAAATGTAATGTGGCTACATGCGTCCCGGACAACCTCCACAACTGGTGTGAGTGATCACATCATAAGACTCGCTCGGCGAACCTGTCCACATGGGAACCAGAAGAATGATGGGAATGAAAGGAGGTTAGACCTCTGCTGTCCACATTATTTGATTTAATGTTTAAAAGGTTTTACTTGTGAAATGATGGTGGCGTCTGAAGTATTTTTTTTTTGTGACCTAACCACTGAGCTTGAAGTAGTAAATTAAGTAGATGAGCCTTAAACGTTCACAGGTGGTGCTGTTCATAAGTTATGACATGGCAGTAAAATAAAACATGACAAGAACAGCCAAAGCATACCTCGGGGGCACTATTTAAAGCTTTGATGTACATTTGCTTTACCCTCCTTTATCATGTCTGTGTACTGCACAGGAATACTTAATATGAGTTATAGTTTGAATGTTTTTTTTTTTGTGGGATTCATATGAATTAGCATAAGATATCACTGTAGTATTTCGCAGTTTAAAAGCCTAACGTGTGTACTTAAACTGATTCTAGGAGTAGTAGACCTGCTTTAGAATAATGAACTTGTTTTTATCGGGTTGTCTTGCTCTTATGAGGCTGTGATGATGTTTACCTCCCTGTGGCTTTGGCTTGTTGTGTGACGATCCTCATCCCTGCAGTAACCGGTCTCATGAGCTCTGAAGATCTCAACATAGCTCCTGTGACTGTGTACTTGTACTGCTGAACTCAGATGGCTTGCTTACTGACATTCCCTCATGTGAATTAAAACGTTGAAGGGGCCTATTGACATGCAAAATCATTATATTACTTTTATGTATTAAGTTTTGACCTGTGTTTGAACAGGAAGGATTCAACACCAGAGGAAAGATTTCATTTAGAATAGGTTCTCGCACGTTTATTGATAGCTTTATCTATCTTTTATCTATTGATCGATTTATAATAGTATAATGTGGGGATGTTACAATGATTAACGTCATGCCTGTAACACCTGGACACTCATCTGGTAGTTTCTGAGCCCTTTAGGGCGTACTCACACTAGGCGCAGTTGCCTTGTACTGTGCCCAAAGTATGATCGCTCCCCCTCCCCGCTCCCCCTCCCCACTCCCCTGCTGGCCTGCACTCACATTGTTCCTGGCCTGAGTACCCTTATGTCATCACAGTGTAACCTTTTGTGTTTAAAACAACGACACAAAAAAGTGCTCTTGCTTAGCAGGATGGAGACTGTTTTTACATTGTCTTGAACTTGCATCAACCTGTGAAAGATGCACAGTCCCAAAGGTGCCATTTCATTTGAACAGGTAACAATAAAACCTGCTTTCACTATCACTCATAACACCAGAGTGTGAAAGCTTGGGGGTTTCCAGTATTCATTTCAGTCAGCTCTCAGGTCAGTCCTGAATATGCGGTGTGTTGGTGCTATGCTGCCGTGTGCAGACTCGCATGGGGTTGCATTTGGACTATAATGAGAAAGGAGAGAAAGACATATGTGGCCTCCCAAGCCTTATGTTTGTGAATTTTGATATTATACTTTATTTATTTTTTGCCCATTCAGAAGAATTCCTTGTTGGTCTCGGACTAAATAACTTTTTTTAGTACGTGCATGCCTGTTGATTAATGTCAGCCTCTTACTACAGCCATCTTCATTGTTCTCTGCCCCAAAACACTGGTCCAGGATAAATCAGGCTGGTAACAGGGGGTTGAACTTAAACTTAAAACTTTAAAAATAAGCTAGGTAACTTAATGATAATTAGCCTTGTTCTGTCCTGTGGCTTTGGTCTGTTTACTTCTCTGAAGGTGTATGTAGATCTCGGCAATAACTAGCTGAAAAGTAAATAATATTATCTAGATAAACCTGTTTATGTTGTCGTGGTATGAGAGAATGAGATCACATGGCCAGGGTAAGGGTTTGTGTGCCAGGCATGTGCACTGGAAATGTAAAACCACTCTGAATAAGATATGCGGTGTAATGTTCTCTCTCGTTTTTTTTTCTTCTACAGCCAAGGAACCAGTTACACAGCTTGTGGAAACGCGGGTGTGCTGATGGACATAAATGTAACTTTATCTCATCTAGTTTATAGGTAATTAGGTTTTGAAAAGCCCTTAATTTTCAGTGTAAGTGAGAGGTTTCTGTGCAAGGGAGCAAGCAGTGACATGCTGCAGGCTGACATGGTATGTGCCAATGCTGCTGATCTGCATGGAATAAGGATAAGGTTTCAGTAGACTCACAGGGTAGATAATTATCCAAGATCTGTTCACTCTTAAGTGACCACACCTGTGCAGCTAGAGCCCTGTTCACAAGTGGCATTGACGTTACGTCCTGGTTGATATGATCATTAGTGGACACCTCGAAGCACAGGTGCAAACGAAGTCAGATGTGTGTCAAAGATGCGTCCGATCACTCGAACACATTCAGAGTTGTTCTGGGCTACTTCACATTTGTTGTGTAAAAAGTTGGTGCGAATGCTTCTTGACGCATGCTGGACCGCGACAAAGGACTGACTAATCAGCTATGTCATTGCCCTAGCTTGAAAATACTTGATCATCGCGAGACTGTTTGGAAATCTCACTAAATACTAAAGCTTCCTGTCACTAGGGTGTTGGACCAGGACAAACACGACGAGAGCAGAGACAAAAAGTAGCTGCTTTTTTAATACATTTTATTTAGGGTTGCACCGATACCATTTTTTCCAAACCGATACGAGTACAAGTATTTTTGTGTACTCGCCGATACCGATACTTTGTAAAGTGGATTTCCATGAAAGTGTAAGCAATTTGGAGGCAGGTTTAACTTTCTCTTTTGCAGAGTACAATAAGCTAAATGCAAAAATGATTAACAGAAGGCTATTCCAGGCCAACAATAAACTAATCATTCTGCTTTTAACAAAAACGGCCTTCTGT
>JAQLOM010000034.1:9861206-9873563 GCA_030068315.1 Chrysichthys thysi
TTTGTAACCTTGTCAATGTCTTTACTATATTTTCTATTCATTTTCCAACTCATGTGGTAAATAAAAGTGTGACTTTTTATGGAAGACACAAAATTATCTGGGTGACCCCAAACTTTTGAACGGTAGTGTATATTTCAAACATTCTGCCTCATAACTCTTTTAAGCATACACAAAATATGCTACTTTTTAGTTATTCTTAACGAAATATATTTTTAGGTCATGTATGAAATTCTCCAGATTGACATATGTGAAATTTTAATACATGTCAGCTCGCCAACGTACAGAATAATTGTAAATGATGAAAGTGTTTGGGGGGGAAATGCAGCTCAAATTTACACCTCTCTTGTGCAGATAAGAACTTTGATGATGAGGACTCTGTGGATGGGGGCAGGTCCTCCTCTTCCACTTCATCTAAAGGTTTCTCCAGCAGCAGGCGAGGAGGAAACATGGGCTCCATGAGACGACCCAGTTCTGCCTCAACACCCAGAGCTGCAGGTAACTCGAACTTGATTGAACACCATATCATTTTGCCTATTGAAGGTAATATACTTCCCTAGACATTCAGTCTTGAACTAATTTGTGACTGAGAATGCTTCTCAACTAAGGGATTCAGATGCACTTTAATAGAGTGGTGGTGGTTTTGTGCAGTAAAGTTGATGATTTTAACTATAAAACTTTAACTATATGGCATCAGTGTAGAAATTTTGAATTTGATTGCTCAGTAGGTGTTGATTAATTTCTGATAACAGCACAGCCATGGACAGTAGTGGCTCCTGAATTTCAAATCACTAATTTATTTTAATGCGCTCATTCAAATTTTATAGTTTCTATAGTAATGACTTACATGAATAAAGTGGTACCTCGACTCACGAATTTAATTCATTCTGAGACTCCATTTCAATTTTTCCCATTGAAATGAATGTAAATACAATTAATGTGTTTCAGCCCTCAGAAACATGTTTTTAAAGTGTATTATGGGTTTATGTGTGGCAATAAAACATAGAATAAAATTTAAATAACCTTAATTATAGAAAAATAAAACTAAATTAAATAAGCAGATGATTTTAATGCACGTTACCTTTGCGTTGGATATGTAGTTGCTGGTGTAGGTGGACGGTGGCGGTTCTCATGTTTTGCGATTATTTCTTTCTTTATTTCAACTGTTATACACTTAGGCCTCTTACACTTACTACCATTTCCACTTTTCACTTTCTTGGGACCCATAATGAAGGCTTCTTATGCAAAAATGCAGAGAGAAACAATGAAAAACACATTGGACACGTTCACACCAGGCTTTGTTCGTTTGTTGGTTGGAATTTAGTTTGTACGTCAATTTGTTCAAGGTCCGATGTGTTCACAGACCGAGGGTCCGCTGTACTTGTAAAACAAGTTTTCCACTTACAGTGATAACATACAAGTTTTCTGAGAGTAGACTTGTTTCATGGTGTTTATGAAACAAATTGTGAAATGTTACTGTAAGCATGTAAAAGTGTCTTTTTTTTCTTTCTTTCTTTCTTTCTTTATTTATTTTTTTTAAATAAATGAAAATTACTCATAATGGCATATTGCTGTGGTATAATAGGAATAAAACTATATTTCTGTAATAGCATGCACTGTCATGATACAATCCTTACTTATCAAACAAGAACTGAAAAAAAACCTGAAACAGATAAACACTGATTTAAATCATTTTGAGTTTTAGTTAAAGATATCTGGACCTTGCTCTGTATCTTTCTTCACAGGGAAAGAGGGAGCCAGTGCCGGAGCTGTCGATGAGGAAGATTTTATTAAAGCCTTTGAAGATGTTCCTACTGTGCAGGCAAGTTAAATACGTGTGGCACAGAAAGCCATCTGAAGGGTGCCTGAAGGGTGCTTCAGAAAAACATTCATCCTGGAGATTTGTAAGCGATTGCATGTTCGA
Organism: Chrysichthys thysi; assembly: GCA_030068315.1. Classification (NCBI taxonomy): domain Eukaryota; kingdom Metazoa; phylum Chordata; class Actinopteri; order Siluriformes; family Claroteidae; genus Chrysichthys; species Chrysichthys thysi. The sequence goes on from JAQLOM010000034.1 coordinate 9,863,128, forward strand.
ATCCTTAGGTGTCCAAGAGGGTAAAATGCCTGTGCTCTTAGGAGGGGTGGCATACTGTCTCTCCTCTATCAGTCACAGTGATATTAGCAAATTATGGGTGTCTGTGAACTCATGCATTTAGCTGGAGCAGATGGTGGTTTCATCCAAGTGTATTATGCCACCTATCGTAGTGCAACAGGAGCAGCAGTTCTAAAAACTGCAGTTAACTCTGAGGAAGAACAAAATAGCTTGGGTGGAAATTGGCCGAGACTAAATTACGACGGTAAAAGTTTGAAAGGAAATTATTTTTTCTTTTCTTCTGTGAAGCATCTGTGAGAAACTATAACCAATGTCCTTTTGACAGATCTATTCCAATAGAGAACTGGAAGACTCCATGACTAAGATCCGTGAGGTCTTGTCAGATGATAAACAGGACTGGGAACACAGAGTGACTGCTGTAAGTGATGCTCAAGTCTTTTTGTTGCTTCTAATAGAAACTGGAAGCATCAAAGCTTTTAACTCTCTCTTTTCACTAGCTGAAGAAAGTACGCTCGCTGCTCCTGGCGGGAGCTGCAGAACACGAAGGATTCCTTCAACAGCTCCGACTTATGGAAGGTGCCTTCAAGCTATCAGCAAAAGACTTGCGATCCCAGGTGGTCCGAGAGGCCTGCATCACTCTTGGGTATGAGACACTTGATGTTTAGCCAATGACATACAAGGTATTTACTATATTGTTATAGAGTTTTTTAAACTGCCTGAAGCTCTGCCGTAGTGTGTCATTTAATTGTAAAACATCATGTCAGAATTCATGTTGGCTGTCTGAAGTTGGTGGTGTGGGTTGCAGTGATGGAGCGTGTTTCTGTGCAGGTCTTTAATTATTTCATTCCTTAATGTATTTATAATGATGTGAAACTGAAATGAGTGGAGCGTAGTGAAATTTGTGCCTAAAAAGCAACTTGGTGATGGATATGTGAACAAACTTCATGTTTTACTGTCAACCAGATGTCTTGCCTGATGCATTTCAGTCTGTAGCAGTAATCAAGCAGGCCACGGATAAGTTGTTTTTGCCCTCTTAGGCATGTATCCTCACTGCTCGGGAACAAATTTGACCATGGAGCAGAGGCCATCATGCCCACGCTGCTCAATCTTGTGCCTAACAGCGCTAAAGTCATGGCCACATCAGGTGTGGCTGTCATCCGTCTTATTTTACGGGTGAGTTTTTGCAGTGCATGAGTGGATTTCATAGCCTGTTCAAAAATCTTTTTTGCATATATGGTCTGTGATTAAAGCTACTAAAATTCTTTAGCTGGGGGCAAAATTTAAAGCTTTTTCATGATGACTTACTATAGGACAACAGCACACATTTTGGACTCCAGTAACTTTTTTTTTTAATCTCTCTCTCTCTCTCTCTAGCATACACACTATCCTCGTCTTATTCCAATCATCACCAGTAACTGCACATCTAAATCAGTGGCTGTTCGAAGGTGAACATTTATGGCTTCATAATACAACTGTTGTCTACTTTAGCCTGAAAGTTTACATTTAGTTTTATTCTATTTAAATGTCCTTCCCTCTTAATTCAAAAGTGCTTGAAACCTATCTTGTTTTCCCTTTTAGACGGTGTTATGAATTTCTAGACCTGTTGTTGCAGGAGTGGCAGACACATACACTTGAGAGGTGAGTGCAAAACAAAACAAATTACATTATTATCATAATGTAGACCATGAAAGAAAAATTAAATGTCACAAGAAGCTCCTCTGCTATTTACATTCACATGAAGTCTGCGTATTAACATATGTTCTCTACTTTAGCTCCTCAGCCCCAGGATTAGCGGCATTTAACTTGAGATAATGTGTCTTAGTCTTCTCATCTTGGTTGAACAGATGACGAATGAGTCTTTTCACGAGTCTTAATTGATGAGCCAGGACTGAGCAGCAACCATGCGTCCCTGCTGTTTCCATGGCAATATTCCCCAGAGCCCTTTTATAAGGAAGGCTGGGTTCCCACTCTCCCTTCTTTCTCTTTGGGCTGCTTTAGCTGTGAATTTGGAGTTGGAAAAAGACTCGTACTAGGTCCAAGAAGTTTCAAAAGACACAGACGGCTTGTCTGTAAAGCCTTTTTTCTAGCATAGAGAGCAGGCACTGCCGTAGCTGTTTGCTGTCGCTTTGCTGCATGTTTAACCATGTTTCCGTATTATCCTAGGCATGTTGCAGTTCTCACTGAGACCATCAAGAAAGGAATTCATGACGCTGACTCGGAGGCCAGATCTATAGCCAGAAAGTAAGTCTGCCTTTTTGTCTGAACACGTAATTTGGCTCTGTATTTCATGTTCCAACCTTAATTATAAATCTTATGTTTGATGGGTTTTTTTTTGCTGCAGATGTTATTGGGGATTTCACGGTCACTACAGCCGAGAGGCAGAGCACCTGTTTCAGGCTCTGGAGTCGACGTATCAGAAGGCCATCCAATCTTACCTGAAGAGTTCAGACAGCATAGTGTCACTGCCTCAGTCCGACCGTTCCTCCTCCAGCTCTCAGGAGAGCCTCAAGTGAGACGCATACACTCGCAGCACTCCTACAATTTTTACACAGATTTACATGCTGCCTGCATTGAAATGTGTTCATTTTAATTGCAAATGCTGCGAAAACTCTAATATTAACTCGGATATTAAGCCACAGATGCCATAGTTTTGACAGGTACTATTAGAAACACAATCTCGAATTTTTATTTATTTATTTATTTTCCCCACATGGGTATGGTTATAGCCCATCTTGTCATTGGTACTAATTTGTATTTGCTCTTTTATAATTGCACAGGCAGAAGGCACATGTCCCATTATTGATAGGTGGTGTATTGCATAGTAATCGTGTACTGGATATTAGGCAATTATCTCATCTCCGACTGGCATCTGCTAGTTGTCTGTTTAGAGAGAGTGAGATCATCATTCCACATTTATCACTTAGAGTGCTGGAGCAAGTGCACTAATGTTTTCTGTCACTGCTCAGTTGGAGCAAATAAAAGCATCATCACCATGGTTCCTGTTAACAAAACTATTAAGCACATTAATCACCAAGGAAGAGCAATGTAAATGTTGGTATGGGCTCATGTTCAGCTAATGAATGAAAATAGTTCACAACCTTTTGATCCCTATGTTACTGACTGTTCATTTGGAGTTTAAGATGCAGTCTGCACAAGATTGTAACTGTTTACATTTTGAACACAACCCAGGGACTGCTGTGTGAATAACTCATGTCTGTTCTTTTCAATTCAACTCGTTTGTGTTCTGTAGCCACAGCACCCCTGTCTGTCTTAATCTGTCAGGAAGACTAATCTCATCAAACCGGTGCCAGAAAGGCTCCTAGATTCTCATCTTTGCCAGCTTATCTGTCCTTGTCTTGTGTTTTTGCAGAAAGGTTTTTACCTTTTGAACATTGCTCTGTTCCTCTAACTCTCTTCCTTTAATGGGCAAATAACCTCTTTCTGTTTTTTTCTGCCCAGTCGACCGCTTTCTGTGCGGAGTACGATCGGAGGAAGCATGACCAGAAGTAAGCATCTTGCTGCCTCTGTGTAAAACTTAGTCCCATGTTGAACCATACAACCTAATTGTATATTTCTGTTTCAAGTTAATGCAGTGAGATCTTGTTTTTATCTCAAGCTTAACTTTAGACGACCTATTTATCTGATAGGCAAGGTGGTGAGCTCCAAGGCGCCGTCCACCCCTGGCTCCCTCCAGCGTTCGCGCAGTGACATTGATGTGAATGCGGCTGCCAGTGCCAAGTCCCGGATGCCTGCCGTGCCCTCTCATCCCTCTCCTTCCCCCTTCAGCTCAGCTGCAGCCCTCCCCCCAGGATCCTATGCCTCCCTGGGTAAGAAACCAAACTTCAAGCCCACAGCAATCAGCTCAGTGTGCCCAGCCGTTGGATATAATTTTTTCACTCTCAACCCTAATTAGAGAATTTTAATGGAATGCCCATAAAACCACTGGCTTTTATGGTCATAGCAGCCCATTAATAAAGTTGATGGCCACCTTAGGTGCTATTAAGCTGTGCTCTGATGAGGAACCAATAACGATCAGTGTCATGGATGTGTTGTGCTTGGTTATCCGTGGTTTTGGGTAGCTTTTGAAAATTCATAAATGATACTGATTTCCTCACTGCCAGAGGGTCTTTCAAGCACAACCTAAACACTTTAGTTTATTTTATGAGCAGAACTTTGCTTCATAGATTATATAATTTATTATTCTACTGTAATTCACTTTACACCAAAAAAAAAAAAATCTGTTTGGAGGCACTGCCTTTCTTAGCTACTTTGGGTCTTTTTTTATGGCTTAATACACCTTCATGTGTTCTGTGCTGTTTTATTCTGTTATCTGAAATAACATATACTATCGATCATTCTATCTTCCCTTACTTACAATCACTAACAGTTCTATGCCTTTGCTTCCACGCAAGCCCTGTCATGGTTTACAGCCCTGTCTTCCACGCTTCCGAAATAACTGACTCTAACCTTTGCCTCTTATACTTCCTCTCTTCACTTCCCTGCTTTTGTTTTGCCCGAAAGATGGTACACCTGGTAAAATAGATGGTAAGATTTGTGTATATAATCTGTGTGTATGTGTGTCTTGGTCTCAACACAGCCCTTTGGAGGGCCATAGGCAGTGTTTGTTTCCCCAGTATGTAAATAGCAGTTATATGTGATGCCTCTTCTTCTGCATGTCTTGTCTGCATGATGCCTCAACCCTGTCCAAAACTATGATTTGGTAGTGAGTCACAATGTACTGAATTTAAATATTCTTCCACTACTTGGGATTCTCAGATATGGTTTTGTCACCAGTCTATCCAAGCTGAGCAGTTACTCAGAGAGCACTTTAGAGTTTTATTGTCCACAAATCTAAGTACAATTATACTGAATCAGTTTTGAAAGGCAATGTTGTACTGTTAGCGTTTAAAACCTAATGCTTTATAAGATTATTTGTACTAAAGGGTTTGTCTGAGATTGTAGTCTTGGTATTACAAATTAGACTAACATCGACCTAAAAGGATACTTGGACTAGTTCCTTCAGTTATACTTATTTTTTCTGTTTCATTTGTCACACGGTCAGTTCGAGGTCTTATCCATAAATGTTGATACAGATCAGTGAAATACTTCCATGACATTATGTGAAAGTAAACTAGAGTTAGATTGAAAACGTACTTCAAACTAGTCACTTTGCCACACTGACAAAACATATGCTTATGTATACAAACACGGGTACAGTTGCCTTTTTTTTTTTCTTAGCATGTCCACACCCCTTGTACTTAATCTACTTTATATTCAAGATCTTTGTGCCTTAAATCCTGTCCTGTTTTTAATGTCTGTCTCTTCATGTTCATACAGTCCTGTTTCTCCTTCGTCTGATATTCTATCGATCTCTCTCTAATGATGAACTACTTTCTGCCTGGTTTGTGTGCAGGTCGCGTGCGCACCAGAAGGCAAAGCTCTGGAAGTGCCACCGGTGCAAACGCTACAGTAACAGACAGCCGAGGTCGAAGTAGAGCTAAAGTGGTCTCTCAGTCCCAGCGTAAGTGTCCCACTCGGTCTTCTCACCTCTTACACACTTCGAGCAGCTCCAGCAGCTGGAATCACTTTTGTACTAGCCATCATAATGTGTGGCAGCACTATATTCATTTTCAGAAAAGCATACTCCTGTAGTATGCTGCCTCTTCCTTGTGGCTAAAAATCATCTCTCTTCCCTGTTTTCTGTGTTATTGTAACACAGAAGAGCTTCCAGATTAAGATTTTTAATGTACTTTACAGTTTAATAATGTAATGCTTTTGAGTGTTAACTTCTCTAATGCACGAATGAATAACATTTCCCTGATGCATGCTGGATAATCATATCGCACTGAGCTTCTTTTGTAACTTTTCACCTATCCTTTGGCGTGCCTCCATACACAAGGATCCAGATCAGCTAACCCTACTGGTGGTAAGCTCCCAGATTCATCTGCGCAAAGCTGACCCACCCCTTGATCAGCACCCTGCATGACCTTTCCTTGCTTTTGTCTCATCAACTCATATGTGCAGGACATTGTGTCTTTACTTTTGCTATTATGATAGTTGGATATTGTGTCACCAGATTTTATTTTGAGTAGTGTTTTTACCCATTTATTTATTGCCCCTGTGTATTTGTGTCAGTGTTGATTTGTGCAATTGTTGTATCTTAATCATCTTGTCTTCCCTAAAGTCGAAATATATCCTGGTTATAAATCAAAAGCATTCCACCAAAGCTGATATCTCTTCTCCAGGAGTTGTCCTGTAGGCATAGCTACTTTGTTTTAAGATGTTTAAATGCAATGCATTACTTGAAAACTATCTCCATTGCCACCTTGTGGATATGGTAAGATTAGTGGAGCAAGATTGCGAAATATGTGCAGTGCTGTTACTTTTATATTTCCTTTGAAGACTGAGAAGACTTTTCACAGACTGCTCTGCACAGAAAATGGGCACGTGAAATTTTGACTGAGGTTTTCCTTGTGGCTTTGGTTTTTGTAGCTGGCAGCCGTTCCAGTTCCCCAGGAAAGCTGTTGGGTCACACATATGGCAGAGTCCCGCGTACCACAGCCACGGCTTCCACACCTTCAGACAAACGAGCAAGGGTCCCGAGAAGCCAGGGCTGCAGCCGAGAGACCAGCCCGAACAGACTGGGTATAGGTAAGGACACACATGGTGTCTTAATGTTCCTAGCTTTCAAATCACAGAGATCTAAACATTCGTAACAAAACATATAACTCTTTAAAGACCTAGAATGGGTTTTTGAAAAGCATCTGAGGTCACAAAAAGCTTATTTCTGCCTTAAACTAGTATTTGTTTGGAAAGAAAAGTGTGTTAATGACAGCATTTTTAACCTTTACGATGTATAGTTGAGGTTTGCAGCATAACGATATTGCTTGAGGATGCCATGTATCACAAATGCATATCTTTTTAATGCAGTGTTTCCCAAAGAAAATATAAGGGTATTATTAAATAATACCATAAATAAGGTGCTCCACTGCAAATTTTATTTGCCAAGTACGTTGTGACAAAGAAGTAATCCACTTGCATGAACAGTCGATATTGACTAGTAGCGGTGTTAGCAGCTTACTAACCTCAACAACCCAGCAGTACTCCAACATTAACTTTTAGCTGTCCTTACAGCTATGCTCCTTAAATGATTGCTAAGAACTTATTTGAAGGGTTCTGTGTCCAAGATTGACAGTGTTTTGTTCAGGACAAGGATAGACTTAACTTGGACAAATTTGTGCAGATATGTTCATTATAATAGATATGGATGAACTCCTGATCGATTCAGGAATGCAGCCTGCCGTCTTCTCTGTGTGGAAAAGTGAGAGTGACGGAGGCCAAAAGGACGATCAATGCAAATCAGCGCTATACAACGAAATAGGTTTTTACCCAATTTAAATAGTTAAAATAAATAAATAAATATGTGGTCTGTCAGTGCTGATATTGTACGGGAAACACTGTAGTAGTATCCTGATTTCCTTCTTAGAATCATGTCAGTGCAGAGGGATGAGATACCACTCTAAGGATAAAATGGCTCAGCCTTGGTACAGATTGCTGATTAAGATGCTTATTCTGTTACTTTGTGACTAGCTTCTCACTACTGTCTTGTTCTTTTAACTGGTTTACCTGTTACTGAATAATGGTAAGGATGTTTGATTAGCTTCTATTTATGCTTCTCATCAAATTTGTCAATCAGCTTTGTGATCACTGTGTGTGATCTAACCAGATCCTGACCAGGAGATTTTTTGTTCTGATGTGGGTTTTCTTTTTTTTTTTTTTGCTGGTTGGTGTTACAATGCATAAACTTACATCTTTTATAAGAATTGTCTTGGCAGACTAATGCTAACCTAAAGTGTTCAGCTTTTGCATTTATGTCTAACTTTTGAAGCAAAACACCAGGCTCGTTGCCAAGCCCCTGTCTTCCCAACACTTCTTCTTGTCGTGCTAACTGTGGCACTATGGCATTCTGACTAAAACGCTAACCTGTGTCCTAACAGCTGAGCTGTGTGGTAAAGCTCTTCTTCCTGCTGCTTCTCGTTACCGCACGCTAGCCAGGAGCAGTCGCATCCCGCGCCCCAGCATGAGCCAGGGCTGTAGCCGTGACACGAGTCGCGAGAGCAGCCGTGATACCAGCCCTGCTCGGGGTTTCGCTCCTCTGGGTGAGTAAATTGAACCGGGCACTGATGGATCAGCAGCTCAGATCAGCCTTTATCTTACAACCCACTATCCTGAAATCATCAGTACTCAAATTATATTCCAGGCATTCTCTGTGATTTTTCTACCTTCCACCAAAGAAATGGTCCCAGCCCAAAGCCCAGTTGATGATATGTACTTCTATCTCGTGCCTGATTTCTGTTTTGCATGCACTAATGTTCTCAGAGTTTGTAAAGCTGATTTTCTTTTTTTGGTCTACACATCACCTTTATCGTACATATGTACTTAATTCATCCAGTTACTTAATAGGTAATGGTATGTACTGAAGTTGTTCAGTCTTGTAGACAGAAATAGCAGAGCGGAGAAAAGGCAGTAAGTGTATTGCAATGTACACCACATTGTATTATGTGTTCATTGCCAATCTGCTTCTGCTGCTTGTCAATTTGCCTTACAGTGACCAATGGATACAGCACATGTCACTTCTCTCATACTGCTTGGTCTAGCCCAGTGCTTCTCAATTATTTTCTGTTACGCCCCCCTTAGGAAGAAGAAAACAGTCCCCCCCCCCACTCTTCCCCACGACTATAAATAGTACCATTTATATATAATATTGTTGTTATAAGTACATCTCGGCATAAGTACATCATTGTATCCTTATTAACATTTAAAGAAAAGAAAAAAGAAACAAATATAGATCAGCTTAAAACAAAGAATAACTTTATTAACGTTGTTTTTGTCTGTAACTGTAACAGAAAAGATTTAAAGTGCAAGTGTAGTACTGCAACTCTCTAAACTACTACTACATTAAAGTGCATCAATTTGACTGAAATTTAAAAAAAAAAAAAAACCTTATTCAAACTCTAAACATTTTTTGACCGACTTGAATTTGATTCTGAAAAATAAAATTGCGCTTCATCATATTTCTCTTAGCTTTCGGGAGACTTTCGTTTGTCTCGTTATCTCCGTCTCTCTCCGCCTTTCTTTTCGTCACTGTTAAATATTTTTCCATTTTTCTTGAGGGTTTGTTTACTGCACTTCATATCTCCTACTCTGTGCTGTGTGTGTGTGTGTGTGTGTGTGTGTGTGTGTGTGTGTGTGTGTGTGTACACGTGTGTGCCCTACCCTGCCACCTACTGTCGTGGATGTGCAATTACACTTTATTCTAGTACGGCATTAAAAAAGCATGTTCCCAGGGGTCACACGCGCCCCCCCCCCGGCATCGCACCTGGGGGCCCCACTATTTGAGAAGCACTGGTCTAGCCTGTTTGTCTATCGTAGTTGGATAACTGTTGGGTTTGGTGGGAATGTGTGATATGTTTGCTGCGTGGGATGGCAGGATATTGGTGTAGTGCAACACTAATCCTCAGTGGGGTGTTACCCCCCCTTCTTCCTGTCCCTGCAGCGTCCCGACGCCACTCTCGCTCCACCAGTGCGCTGTCCACGGCTGAGCCCGTGGCGCAGTCAGGTGACCTGCATGCCCCCCTTTCCCTGTCTTCCAGTCATCATGTCTTAACATTGCCCACTCATGCGAAACTTTCACACTTCACTTTGTATGTTAGAGTATTTGTTAGACTTGACATCAATGGGGCAGACTGATGTGCATGTACTTTTTTTTTTTTTTTTTTAAGAGTAAGTGAGGTGTGAAGTTTACCCTCGTCACTATGTCCTGCATATTCAGAAGTTTTGTTTTTCATTTTTTGTATTGGATAATACATACTCGCTGCCTGTGGACTTTATCTGAATAGTGTTTGAGTGCAAATTTATTTTCTGCTCCATGTATTCAGTTTCTTTTAAGGTTTTGTGTTTGTGCCATGCTGATTTTCTGGGCATCCTTATTAGCATATGAGATGATATTTTTTTGTTTCAGTTGCCTTGCGTGGTCATTTGTGATTATTGGTGTGAGGTGTTGCATATTGTCCTAGTTGAAATGTATGAAGATTGTGCTTTCTATAGTGTGTAGCTCTATATAAGATATTGAAGTATTGTTTGTGTTTTGTTCTGACTTGGTTTTATTCAGTGTTTAGGTGGTCATTTTATCAGAGACTGATGCCACATGATTGCTGTAAAATTGTCCAGTATGGGTCATACAACCCCGATTCCAAAAAAGTTGGGACAAAGTACAAATTTAAATAAAAACGGAATGCAATGATGTGGAAGTGTCAAAATTCCATACTTTATTTAGAATAGAACATAGATGACATTTCAAATGTTTAAACTGAGAAAATGTATCATTTAAAGAGAAAAATTAGGTGATTTTAAATTTC
>JAQLOM010000034.1:9885656-9896876 GCA_030068315.1 Chrysichthys thysi
ATTCATGTTTGTGGCTGTAATGTGACAAAATGTGGAAAAGTTCAAGGGGGCCGAATACTTTTGCAAGCCACTGTACATTAGATGTACGTATCATTTATTATGCACGACGCTCTATTATAGTGAGGGGTCAATTTGCTGGCATGGTTTCTGTCCATGTGTTCCCTTAGAGGGAAGAGACACTCCAGAGCCATACAGTGATGTTGTGACTAATCACCCTTAGTCTTTGATGAAACATTGTCATCTTGGACCAGTCCCATCAGGATAGAAATGTCCCCATCCACAGGCCACAATGACTTGCTGAATGATTTGAAAAGAGTGATAATGATGCAAGTCATATGCAATGGCCTTCACTGTCACCAGATCTCCACTTAACTGAACACCTATGGGAGATTTTTGAACAACGTGTTGGACTGAGTTCTGCCTCCATCATCAAAACATCAAGAAAAGTCTTTTTGGGAATATCGTCCGAAAGAATGGTGTTTATCCCTCCTTTATACTTCTAGTGATTGTAGATTCTGTATTGTGGCTAATGGTGGCCTAATACCTTACTAATACACATCTGAACAGTTGAACCTCTCATCTACGGACACCGCATTAAAGGATATCGGATGCAACAGACAAGTTTAAAAATCTCGGGTGTTGCAAACCGTGTCTTGTAGTTCAGTAATTGTCCGCTAGGTGGCCGTGGTGTGCGTGCTACTAGCTGCTTACAAGCATCGGTTGAGCTGTGGTCGTTGTGCAGCTATACTGTTTTTTTTTCGGCGATTATTTGGTGTTTTTCACCTCAGTGTTTTCTCAATGTACTTACCTATTTATGTTGGTCGTTATGCTGCTTGTTGTGTGTACAGTACTTAGGTAGCACTTTTATGGACCTTAGTGGTGTTTTTTCCTTGTATTTCCATTATTTTAACCCCCCACAATAAAACACTTCACATCATCGGACTATTCAAGTCAACGGACAACCGCTCCCCCAATTGGTCCATTAATGAGAGGTTCAACTGTACATATAAAATCAGTTGGTTAGTTATGCCATAACCTATTTCAGTTTTATTAAAGTGATCATATCTATCTGGTATTACACAGTAGTAGCAGAAGATGATTAGAAGAAAAACAGAGTTTAGTATAGTTTTTTTGTGCCTGCCAGTAATGTAAACATCTCAGCAGTTAAATGGCCAGAATTTAGATGTTGTGCAGAGTTTAGCAATGAAAACAGCATGATAAGATTATTTAAGGGTACCATGTGTAAACATGGCATGATTTCAGGCACCGGCACAAAATGATCCACATGAATGTTCCAACATGATATAAATCAGGTTATGTTGCAGTGGTGCATGAAATTCATTTAAGGTCATCTATTCATATTTATATTAATTTCAATAATCTGCATATTGATAATAGGGGGGAAAGCATTATTAGCATCTACTTTGCTTGCTGTTTAAAGCCTACTGTTGAAGGCTCTTTGTAGTGCCTGGTAAACCAGTGAAAATTACAACATGTTGCATTGACAGTGAGAAACTGGATTATCCAAATGTATTATTTTTTTTTTAACTCATCACCACCCTCGCATAGCCATCTATCCTTCGACTTTTGTTTGTGTTCGTGTTTGCATGTGACTAGAGCTGCTATTTCAGTATTACCATCTATTTCTCTGTCTGTTTGCAGGGCTATGACAACACAGAAAGTAGTGTTCGCAAGGCCAGTGTCTTCTGCCTGGTGGCCATCTACTCTGTCATCGGTGAGGAGCTCAAGCCCCACCTGGCGCAACTCACGGGCAGTAAGGTATAATCATGTGTTCACCAGCTCAAAGTTCTCAGCCCTTCTTCCCACTTATCACTCTCACATTTGTTTGTTTGTTCCACTTCTATCTGTTCACATTTGCCCTAGTTCCATGCCACGACAGATTTTTGACTTGACATATGTACATCAACAAGGCTCGATGAACACTGACTTGGTTTAGCCTAAGTTAAGTTGACGTGGCTGGCTTAGCCCAAACTCCTAGCATTTTTAGCCAGTGTTGTAGTTTGTAAGCATTCTGGAGTACACCTATGCAGCAGTAATTGTTTTCTGTGAATAAACCTATGTCAGTTCTGGCTAAATGCCTGGATAACCAACCAGATTTCTTTCAATTTAAGATTTGGACAGTAATCAGAGTAGTAGTTATATTGATGATGTGCACACTTTTGTTGCACTTCATATTTGTTAGCCATTTTATTTTTTTAGCTTATGTCCACCTTATTAAAGTGGCCATGAAGCACTAGATACACTTAGTACAATTGTATAAGATGGATTCCCACGTTAAAAATCCCTCAAAGTTAAACACTGTCAATGAAACTATTTTTAAAATAATCAATAAACTAAATTAGGGGTCCCCAACCACCAGGCTGCGGACTGGTACCGGTCCGTGGGTCTTTTGGTACCGGGCCGCAAAACAATAATAATCTTTCTGAAATTTTTCGTTATTTTATTTTCATTAGTTTCCTGGGTCTCTTATTTTGAAAAATTCCACTCTGGTCACGCTACTGCACGTGACTCAGAGAATGTAGTGGTTCCATCGCAACACTTTGTGCCCCCCTGGTCCGCAAAACAACCCCCACCCCCCACCCCGGTCCGTGCAAAATATTCTGACATAAAACCGGCCTGTGGCACAAAAAAGGTTGGGGACCCCTAATCTAAATCACATTTTTCATACTAGTGCAGGGCCATCTTGTTCTGTCATGGAATGTGTGAGGTTGGTTGGCTTGGACAAGATTATCCCACATTAGCTTATTAGTGACCTCACTGGTAATCATGGGCACAGTGGAAAATGAAGAAAGCCACTAAAAAAACAATGCAAGGGGGATAAATTTTTATTGCCCCTGAAGGCAACAACTAGGTTTATATGAGTCAGAAACCAAAGCAAAACTGTCCACTTACCTACTTTGCCTCTTAAGGGACAAGCAGTTCTTCTTTGTTGGCTAGCTGTACTGAGAAAAACAATCCCCTGTTTAGCTGTAATGGTGGGGTTTTGTAAGAAGCACTTTGTAAATGAGGACGATGTGCAGGAGAGGGATTTTGTGTCAGGCATATTAGTAGTTCGCCAGACCAACAAGCTGAAGTGCGGGGCTGCTCCCTCTGTGTTGGATTTTCTTTCTTACAAAAGTGCAGATACGAAGTTAAACCGAGCAAAACGGACACTACAAGCACGCAGAACAAAAAACGCAGCAAAACCAGCAATGATGAGAGCGTAGACATTCCCTGTTATAATTATGAAGCGAGCAGGTATTTCAGGAGCAAGCAAAGAAATGAGAAGTGCACAGGAAACCGCGAATGGGGCTCAGGGCTGTGAGAAGTGAGCGGACTTATCGCCAATGTGCTGTGTGTCAAAGACACAGAGTACTTATTGTGCTCCCATCATCACAGGTTTTGCTCGGTGTTCCTAAATCTGCGAGCTTGTAGTGTCTGATTTTGTTTGATTTATTCATCCATCAGCGATCCATCCATATGCACCGAGCCTTATGAGAGGGGAAAGTCACATAACTGTTAATTGAAGATGAGTTCAGCAAACCCCTGTAAGGAAAATCTGAAATCACGCATTTGTGTCATAGGGCGTCTTTTTAATGCATTAATTAGGGATCTAAACGTGCTATGTCCAAAGAGTGCATAAGTGAGAGTTCATTTACTAGTGACTTTCTATTCTCTTATGTTTTTTAAAACTCTGTTTTCTACTTTCTTATGGCATCTGGCCATCATGCTACCTTTTAATAATGATAAACATGGCAGTTTTATGGCAGTACTAAATGTTTTCTCCACAGATGAAGCTGCTAAATCTGTATATCAAGAGAGCCCAGACGACTAACAGCAACAGCAGTAGCTCATCTGACGTGTCCTCTCACAGCTAATGCAAAAGGCATGCTCACAGTGCCCTGCCCTCTGTCGTGGGATTTTAGCTGTGCCTCCTAGAGCCTTTTTGTTGCTCCTTAATGTTTATTGTTTTCTGGATATTTCCAACACATTTTGCCCATTTCCATCAGTATTTCCTGTTTCCTAATTCATTACCTGAATGTAAAAAAAAAAAAAGTTTGAAAGTTCAGTGGGTTGTAGGGATCACATCTTCAGATTTCCTTTTTGACTGGCTCCAGTTACTTTTTTTTTTTCTTTTAAAGAAATTACTTGATATTTAACATTATTAATGTAATGTAGTCTTTTTTCAAATCTATAGTGTTTGAGGTTTTGACATTGTTTCAAATGGGGAACAGTTGTGTAGGTTAAATGTCACTTGAATCTGAGTTAGTGGAGGATCATTTGGCTGGCCGAGTGATTTAAATGTGATTGAAATGATCAAGTGTCGTTTTAAGGTTAAACTAAAATGACAACCAAAATGTAGGACTAAGTATGTAAATTTATTTAAACTCGTATTTAAATACAGTGATATGCCACCAGATCTGCACGCCCTGTAACAAAAAAAAAATCATCTAAGATGTATCCTTTGTGTTTGTAATTGAAGGCTGTTTTAAATTCTGTATGGATTTGTATTATTATGAGTTTGCTTTACTTTATAAGGATGTCAGATAGCTTTTTTTTAATTTGTTTTTATATAATGTTTTGCCCTGCCATAATGGCACAAATCAACACGAACAAGGACAAACTGCTGAGTGTATATTCCACGCAGGAGTTTGTAAATTCAGTGCAAATGTTCAGCTTCAGAGCCATGCTAAATTATTTCATTGCCATCGAAAATTCCATGAAACGTCCAATCTGTCCAGGGTCAAAGTTAGTGCAGAACTAAAGCTCCTGACCTGCTCACATCAGTTATTTATGCCGCAACTCCACAATGCAAGTAGGTACATAGAATACACAGAGTTAAAGTTAGCTGTAGTTCTTAAACTAAAGACACTAAGCTCCTCTAACTGGAGGAAATCCCTGGACTACCTTAATTAAGAAGACAGTTATTTTCCTCCTCACAGTGTTTGTAGAGATCATTGCAAAATTCTGGATGGACTACTCCATGAACACAGACATTCTGAAGCCCCAGTCTACAAGAACATGACAATCTAAATGAAAATATAAATGATTGATCATTTAAAAGTTGTAAACTGTTTAAAATAATTTTGTTCTTATACATGAAAACTAAGAAGTGCTTCACTTTATTGCATTGAAAGAAATATGATTCAGAGCATCTTGAGTCAAAAACACTGAATGAGTAGTTAAAGAATGCTGAACCACAATCCCACTTTACCGATCCTGCTGATCAAATGTCTAGATGCTAGCAGATATTGTGCAAATGGCAGTGATTCCTGCTTTGAAGGACTATTGAATGGTGGCAGAAACTCTGAACACTACCACGCTTATTGTTTAGTTTTCTCATATTATGTTTTTGCTGCTCAGACTGTTGGTTTTATTCATGCACTCTGTTTTAAATGTGAAAAGATGTGGAAAGCACTATAGATGCAGTGTGTGTGTGTGTCTATAGACTATATGAAATCCCTTTTAATTGGCATAAATTAATAAGAGATGCTTTGTCTAATGGCTGATCCTTTTACCAATTTCTTCTGCAGCTTTTGCTATCAGATGCTTTTGTACATAAGTTGTTATAAACAAACAAACAAAAAAGTAAAAAATAATGGGGTTTTTGCACTCTTTTGCACGTTAGGAAATAGCCTGCATGTTTTGGAATACACCCATTTTGCGCTGCAGTGGTTGGCCTTGTTGTAGTTTTTGACACCTTGCCTCCTCAGTCTTGTGGTCAGCCTGTAAATACAGTATTAATGCTTTCCCCAAGCAAGGAGGCACCCAAGTACAAAACTTAAACAGGGCTTAAAGGTGCCGACACACCCTTCCCAGAATCCTCTGAACCAAGAAGCCAGTCACCATACGACAATAGAGATAATCCGCGACAATCCGGGATCTGACCCATACCCAAAGGAAATGTTTGGGATGGGTTATGAAGGGATCACTAACTGAAGTGAGGGAAGTTTTGCTGCACAGAACGCTAGCAGGTAGCAGTCACGTGCTTTCAAAACAAAACCAACACATTGGAATCTGGGAAGGGTGAACCTTTAATAAGGTGACCAAAATATCATGTGATTTGTCTCTTCATAAACAAGTTCATCATAAACTTTGGGTGAAAACATCTTAGTTTTTAAGTCCTACTACATATTGGTGCTTGTGGCTTTTGCGAAGGTACACTGTGTGTGCCTGACTTGGTAATATCTTGCTTTTTTTTTCTAGGGTGGCCATGAGTTGATCATGGCCTGACATGGGGAAACTTTTCATATTGTTTCGATTCGGTCCAATTTTAAAACCAAGCCAGCTTTGAGGAGAAACTCAAGTATTATTTAATGTGTGGGTCTCAGTAATCTTTGAAAATGTGGGGACACAAAAAGTATTCCAACACATTGTTTTCTGCACGTGCTCTAACTTTGTTTTTGTCGTGTAACACATATCTATATTTATACATTTAATTTTCTTTTATCATGACGACTGTACAGTTGTGTGTGTTTTCTTTCTTTCTTTCTTTCTTTCTTTCTTTCTTTCTTTCTTTCTTTCTTTCTTTCTTTTTTATGGCCCATGTGTGATAGATTTGCAACCTGAACCTGTTTGCCCTAAAATAAACCTGAAACCCTAACACTTTGGCTGCAATTAATTGTATGCGCGTGTTTGTGTGTGTTTGTGGTGTGAAGTGAATATCTAAAAGTTTGTGCTGGTCTTCATAAATGAAACTGCTACATTTTTACAAAAAAAAAAAAACACAAAATGTTTCTTACTTTACTGAGAGGTCAAGCTTAGGATTAGGGTTGGATTCAGGTGCATCATAGCATCGATTAGCTGTTTTAATAATTGTATCCATGGAGAAGGTCCTTACAAGGACAGTAAGAAACCATATCTGTGTAGGGTGAACTGCATAAAGCTGTTACTTGTCAAAGTTTTATTTCTCTTACAATGCTAAAGAAGGAAACACAGGAATGCTGAGCACTGTACACAAGCT
This sequence comes from Chrysichthys thysi, assembly GCA_030068315.1. Classification (NCBI taxonomy): domain Eukaryota; kingdom Metazoa; phylum Chordata; class Actinopteri; order Siluriformes; family Claroteidae; genus Chrysichthys; species Chrysichthys thysi. Next base: position 9,892,621 of record JAQLOM010000034.1, read on the forward strand.
CTGTGTACTTATCCACTCAGTACTCAGTTCTGTGCTGTAGCCCGTGCGCTCGCGCTCTCTCTCTCTCTCTCTGTGTGTGACTGACTCTGTGCCCCTTTCAAAGGTCGCCTGGCTATCCAATCAGCTGGACATCACGAGCCTCAACGCACTGCCCACCTTGGTGTCAATACCCGACAGATAGCCTGTCTAACCCTCCACAGGTGTCTTTCTTCCCTTCTTCTGTGGATACTAAGGCTCTCTGGTACACTCAGGCCGAAATGTACCAGCACACAGCTCAGTCCGGGTGTGTCCGGTAAGTGGCTCAGTACCTGCAGCTCTTCCTTCTGTCCTTAAAGCATTGCTGTGTACCACTTTCCAATCTAACTTCATGTTTTTATCCATTAATAGCTTTAGTCTGGCACTGAAATGTGCATTTTGTGTGCTAAGTAAATACCAGTGGATGTATGAGTTGTTTCAAGGATCAAACACCATGTGAAGCATGGGAAAGCACAGTTATTTTTAGGATCGCTAAAGTTCTGTCAGTGTAATGAAACTAAGGACTCGAGTGAAACACACTTTAGTGATAAATGAGGAATTATTATTATCCTAGTGTTAAGCCTGTGTACAGCAGGCCTGCCAGTCAGAAGTCCGATACAGTATGGTATATTACTGTTGTCCACATGGTGTAGTGTTGTATGGGGTGTTGGAATAATGGGCATTTAATAATGACGCTGTTGTAGATTAGGGTGTGAAGCATTGTGGGAGAGTGCAGGGCAGTGGGTGTTGGTGCAGGAACAGGTTTGGGTGATGGGGCTGAAGTGCTGTAAATGTTGTGTTTCTGGGAAGCAAACTTCCATATGGGAAAAACAATTAAAGATTCCAGGAAATTTTGGGAAAACCAATCATTTTATGATTTTATGGTTATGTTTTATATACAAACTTATTTTAAATTTTATATATTATCATTTAGAGTGAGAAAGACTGTATCTTGAGAGCCTCAGGCAAAGTGAATGTAACTAATCCATTAGATGTCCTGTTTGTGATAAACTTGTACTGTACCTGATAATTAACCCTTCTGAGGCATCATGTGGCAGGCGCCAGGGAAATGCACCTGGTCATATCTGCTGGATAATCTCTGTGTGTATTCAGGCTAGAAGCAAAATGTAAACACTTTCCGAAAGAGGAGGGATGACTCTTTCAAATGATACCTTGGATGCACATGCACCCTACTGGGATCGCGAAATATATGATTTAGAATATAAAAAAAAAGTGGGTATTTATGGACACTATACTGCACTGACACTACCGGTGATAAATGTGTTCAGGATATTGCCCTAATCTCTAAATGGGTGTAAATGGTTATTGAAATGATTTGAATATTTTTTTAAATATTAAAAAAAAAAAACGTTACCATTTTATGTGTTCAAACAATGACGAACATTTGAATCATTTACATAGTGTTTAATCATGTGTAATAAATTTATGATTTTTTTTTTCTTTCAAAACGCCTTTCAGTTTTATGGTGATTTTTAGACCAGTAGATCAATATCTCATCTTAAATGAGATCCATAACCTCTTCAGTGTTTAGAATAACAGACAGTCTGTTGACTGTCATCTTCACTCCAATAATGGACGCCTATTTTGTATAGCCCTTTTGGTGTCTTTGGTATTTGAGATTGGTTTTGTTGTTGTTGATGATTTTTTGATATGCATACAAATGAACAACTACATAATGTGAAAACTGTTTGTTCACTATATTTAGTAGCTCTGCTTCAAGATTGAACTTGTTTTTTTAAACGCATGTTATATTTTTGTGGTGGTTCTGGAGGTGGTATATCTATATACAGTGATCCCTCACTTATTGCGGGAGTTCGGTTCCAGAACCCGCCGCAAAAAGAGAAAATCCGCGAAGTAACGACCGTGCAATAAAATATGGTTATTATTTTAAAAAATATATTTTAAGCCTTTATAAACCCTCCCTCACTCTTATCATTACCTGCACAGTCATACAGCATAAACACTTTATATTCTCTTAGATATTGGGTAAGATTCATTGAGATCATGTACTGTATGTACAGTAAACACAGTTGACACAGTATACGAACAACAACTACTGTATATCATTGAGGAGTTTTATTTACAAAAAAATACGCAAAACAGTTTTAAAAACATTTATTTATTTTTCCTTGAAAAGGACACTGTGATAGGCAGTTGCTGGTGCTGTTTTTTCATTTGAGTCAGGAGGTTTTTATACACTTCCGTGGCGCCATCACGAGCATTTCTGAACTGCAGAGTGAATCATTTGTGGGTCCCATTCTTCAACCGATGACTTAAGCTCTTTAGATAACTATAAAATGGTGGCAAGGCGCTCGAGAGATAAGCCGCCTTCTTCGTGGACTTGATCCTCCTCTTGTTCTTTCTTTTCATCTCTTGCTGACTTGTTCATTTTGGCCAGATCTTTGTTGGTCAGCGGTTTTGAGTACACCTCGAGCAGCTCAACGATTTCATCAGAAGTCATGTCATCAAAGCCTACTCCTTCTAGTCATTTTGCCATCCTAACTGCCTCATCAACCGCAGAGTGATGAATTTCTTTGGCAGAAAATGTCCTTCAGTGCTCTCTGTACAGTCTCCAGGTATGATGCAATGGTGTAATTCTTCCAGCAGACATTCAGGGAAAAGTCTTCGTCCATTTCCATGGCATCAGCCATGTGTTGCAGGGTGTTCTTAGTGTACAGTGCCTTGAAGGCCCGGATAATCCCTTGATCCATTGGCTGAATCAGTGGCGTTGTATTTGCCGGCAAGAACTCTGCTTTCACGCCTTGGAAGGAAAGATCCACAGGATGACCTCTAGCATTGTCCAGCAGTAAAAGCACTTTGAACTTGAGGCCCCTTTCTGCCAGATAGATCTTTACCTTCGGGATGAAACATTGGTGAAACCAGTCAACCGTCAGGGGTTTCATAATCCAGGCCTTCGGGTTGTGCATCTAGTAGACAGGCAGCAGGTTCTTATTCTTGTTTTTCAGGGCCCGGGGGTTTTTGGACTTGTAAATGAGCCTAGGCTTGAGGAAAAAGCCCACAGCATTGCCACACATGACTAGCGTGATGTGGTTTTTATGAGCCTTAAAGTCTGGAGCTCTTGCCTCCTCCTTCGTGATGAAGGTACAAGAGGGCATCTGCTTCCAGAATAGGGCCGTCTCATTCATATTGAACACCTACTCCGGCCGATATTCGCCTTCTTTAATGATGTTCTTGAAGGTGTCACCGACATAAATTTCTGCTGCGGCTTTGTCTGCGGAGCCAGCTTTGAATCACCTCTTGAATTTTTCAAACCAGCCCTTGCTGGCGGCAAAGACACTTTTCTTGCTGGGGGAATCCGCAGAAGTTCCAGATTGAGGGTCGTCCTCCAGCTCAGCCCAGCCTCTGCAAACATTTTATTAAGCTGCTTCTCTGGGATTATATGGGTGTCCATGGGTATGTTCTTCCTCAATTCAGAGTTCTGAAGCAGATTCCATCTGGACCACAGCCTTATTGTGTACACTTATGAGTCGTTTGACGCCCTGGTTATAAGACACTGTGGCTGTAGCTCTTATCTTCTCTTCAGCCTTCTTTATGTAGCAAACCATGGACTCGTTGATGCTGTAATGGCGTCCTACAGCGGCACAGCTGGGCCTTTCCTTCCAAAAGTTTTATCTTTTCGGCGATTGTTAGCATCTTTGGTCTGTTCTTGGGCATGGCCCCGGAAGAAGTAGAAGGCGCAGATAGCTTTTGGTACATAACGAAGGGCTTTACTACCCACAAAAAGCTCTGTGTGCTCTGACTGGGTAGCTAGTTAACAATCAGCCAATGGTAAATGAGGAAGCAAGTATTCTACCAGAAAAATCCTACAAACCAGCGGAAAAGCCGCAATATATAATTAGACCAATTTAAATTAAAAACCTGTGATAGAGTGAAGGCACAAAATTTGAGGTGCGATATGGCGAGGGATCACTGTACTACCTTGAATTAATAAGGTAATAAGAACCAATTACACATTACGAAAGCAGAATTTCTGCTGAATAAAATGATACCAAACACTTGGGGAAGAAACATTAATGACTGTGATAAAATTGAGTAAAACCAAGGACATAGCAAAAAATGCAAAAATGGCTGCGACTTCAAAGGGTTAACCATTGCCATTTTATGTGTATATGTACAGTTGATCCTTGCATTAAGGGACTAATTGGGGGGAGAGGTTGAATGTTGACTTGAATAGTCCGATGATGGGGGGGGGGGGGGGT
>JAQLOM010000034.1:9896976-9924022 GCA_030068315.1 Chrysichthys thysi
TAGGAAATGAATGGTCATGAAAATAAAGAACACACATTGAATGAGAAAGTGTGTCCAAACTTCTGGCCTGTACTGTAAATATATATAAATGGTCTGAGAAATGGTAAGCAGAGCTGTAGCCTGGGAACAGCTGACTTCATAGTTATTACAGTTATCTAATGCGAATAGTGTACTCTGTGAATGATTATGTACAAACAGTCCATGTTATATTATCATTCCCTACGCACATAAATCTGACCATAATTTAACCCAAGTAAAAGAATGTAGTTTTACCCTAGTTTTTTGTTTTAGCTGATTTATTTACTCCACAATGTGAAGTAAATGATACCTCGAACATGTGAGTAGGCATGAATATGTTTAGTTTCCATTAGATCGAGGCATGCTTTACATTCCCTCTACTGGATAATATTTAAAGAACAAACCCCATCACATTCAACCCCACTTTCTTCAAAATGTTCTTACCCCAGGGCTTCAACATAAGAGAATATTAATGCTTTGCCTAGACATTTTGTTCAAACACTGCTTTGTAAAGATAATCCAAGCAAACTGTTTCCAAGATTGTAGTTCTCAAATGAGGACATTATGCTTGATAGATCACTAATAAAGTTAACTGCAAAGAAAGAATGAATGAAAGAAAGCAGTTGACTTGCACTTTTAGGAAATCTGTGGGGTAAGTTATAAGAGTGTAGCTAAATGGTCAGAAAATTAGAGGAAATCTTGCAAGTCTGTTTCAGATGGTAACAACAAAATAATCTCACACGTAGGTGATAGTGACTTATTTTATTCATTTCATGAATTTTATTCATATTAATTTCTTATTAAGTTCATAAGGACCTTTATTCGATCTAACATGTTACGTACTGATAACAGTAAACGTGACTAAATTCTCTGGAATTAAGACCGTCAAATCCACTTTCCCCTACCACTTTTTTTTTTTTTTAAATAAAGTTAGGAGGACAGCATGCAGACGCCTTCTAAGTCCGTTTTATAATAACCCCCACTCCTCTGGGAAGAGTTTCCACTAGATTTTGGAGTGTGGCATTGGGGATTTTTCCATTCAGCTATAAGAACAATAATGAAGACAGGCACTGGTGCTGGGTGAGCACTGGAGCACAGTCAGTTTTCCCATTCATATAAAAAGTGTTCATTGAGGTTGAGATCAGGGCTTTGTGCAGGCAACTCCAACTTTTGCAAAGCATGTCTTCATGGGCTTTGCTTTATGCTCAGGCACATTGTCATACTGGAATATGTTTGAGTGGCTTAGTTCCAGGGAAAGGAACTTGTAATGTACAGCATATAAAGACATCCTATGCAACTGTATGCTTCCAACTTTGTGGGAATACAGGTAGTCCTCAAGTTATGATGGAGATGCATTCCGCCACACCCATCATAAGTCGAAAATATATGTCGAACCACTGTTTTGAACCACTTAAGCTTAATCTTAGCCTAGCTTAACGTAGCCTACCCAGGAGTCTTTTCTTGTAGAAGATATGCTTTTCAATTCAAATTAGCTCTTGAAGCACACAAAAAACCCATGGTAATGCACTGTACACTACACTGATACGCAAGGTAATTCTGAGTTGTGGGAGAGAGTGAGGCATCATGATCCGGGTGTCGTTTGTGTGCTTCTGGGTGTTGAGCGAACGTCCACATACATCATGCACTGTTACGCTGGCCTGTCAGTGATGCCTGTCCGCGAATTTTAAATATTTTTTAAATACTTTACAATTTTTAGCATATCACAACTGTAATCATAACTTCAAAAAATTTTAAGTTGGACCATCGTAACTCGGGGAGCACCTGTAGATTGGAGAAGAACCACCCACAGGTGTGATGGTCAGGTGTCCACAAACATTTGGCCATCTATTGTATGTCAAGATTTTTTAGCTTCTTAAATGTTTATGTATTTGTTTGTTTACTTATTTATCATTATTTTTTATTTAGGCCCAGTAGTGAATTTTTTTTGTCATAAATATTATGACACTACACTTTTTTTCCAATCTTGTTTCTTCAGTCTTCCAATTTTGCATATTACTCTTCAAATTGCCTGCTTATGTGTGTGTGTGTGTGTGTGTGTGTGTGTGTGCGTGCGTGCGTGCGTGCGTGCGTGTGCATGTGTGTGCAGTATAACGGATCTGACTACAATGTCACCCTTCATGTTGAGACATCGTTTTGACCAAAGCATTGTTGTATGTAGAGAGGGGCAACTGTGTTCCTCAGATTCTGACCGAGGTCAAATCCTCTCATCCAAAAAGAGTGCATTATGCTCAGTTTCACTTTGATAAAGACTCCTAACCAGGCCTCACAAGGAAGACAGATGAAAGTCTGATCAAGTGGGATCGCAAGTTAGGTAGAGCCTTGAAATTGGAGTCATTTCTGTACTGGCTGTCTGATGCATAGTATTTCCTTGAAGTACATTTTTGCTTTTATCACATGAAGCTCTGACACTTTTGTCTGTTACATATTTTAGTGGTAGTCAGAAGTCAGGAGTATACAACTCCATTACTTGATTCAAAGTATAGATACTCCTGATCAGATATTACTTCATTACAATTGAAAGTTGTTTAGACATTTTTTTTTACATGAGTCAAAGGACTGGGATACTTGCTAATATGAGTTAATATATTTAAGTATTCAAAACTACTTTTTGCATGTTTTAAATGTGTAGCGTTTAGGTTTTTTTTTTTTTTTTAATGTCAATGCATTGTTGTATTTGACACACACTTATTTTTTATAAACATATTTAGTAGTAAATCAGCAGTACAGTCACATAGGATCTGGTCCCAATACAACAACTTAAAAAGCAATAAAACATAAAACAATGCAAAAAAACAACAACAAAACAAACCATTAAAAGTCATTTGACCAACCATAACATAAAAACTGCAACTACTCCAAGCACAGACATCTTTGCTTAAAATGTTTATCTCAAGTTAAAGAAATGTTCACATACTTCAATATACTTTGTCACGTTGGAAATTTTTTTGTAGCCAGTGATGATAAATTGCATGCAATAAACAGAGAAATCATTAAAAACAATTTCCTTTGCAAAATTTCTCCATTTCAAAAATCTCAAACATGGACTTCAGACATGGCCATGGGTACTCTGGTAGGGATGGAAGCTATAGCCATCATGACCACCACCAAGTTCTTGAGTGTAGGAGTAGTTTCCGTTGATTGGTTTTCTCTTGTACCAAACACAGCATGCGGCCTATGGCATTTTAAAAAAGGAAAGACGATCCATTGCTGACTTTAAAACTGTGCTTCAAAGTAAATAGTAATGGGAACTTTCATAGAAATGCAGTGGACTCAAAAGTCTAACATTTGTCTTTCAAATCTGCTCATGTAAAGTACAGATACTAGAAAAATGTACACGTGTATAGTACTTACCTTGCTACTGTCCTGGTGGTAGTAGTACATTACATTACATTACATTGCAGTCATTTGACAGATGCTCTTATCCAGAGCGACTTACATTTATCTCATTTATACAATGGGTTAAGGGCCTTGCTCAAGGGCCCAACAGTGGCAGCTTGGCAGTGCTTGGATTTTAACTCCCGACCTTCCGATCAGTGGGCCAACGTCTAAGTACTACTAATTCAGTGCTAACATCAGTAGATTTATTAATTTAGAAATTGTATTTTCACAACTTATTTTTTTCTTAGCATGAGAAAAATGGTGTCCTCATATATTAATAGATTTGTACACTAGGCACTACATGTGGAATTACAGTTTGGAGTTCAGCTAGGATCCTGGACAGAATGGGTCAGTTAGAATGGGGATGCATGATTGAATGAGCAGTTTTACAATATTTTTTTAGGTGTCCAACCCCATGGGAAGCAGCTGCCTTTTCCCAGCTGTCTTCTTTCCCCAAGAGAGAGGACAGCTGCATGCTGACGCCCTGGTCTGTTGAATGTAGCTGTAAACGCCTTTGTTGTAATTTCACCTGTTTTTTGAACAGAATTTCAGGACACTTTCTAACTTAGCCAGCTCTTTATACACTCTTTCTTGTAAAATCATCAACCACCTGTAATCTTTCTGTAACTCTTCATCATTAATGTGTTCTCTCAGTCAGCTTTTGGAATGTCTAATGTTTCTTAGCCTTAGGCTGTTTTTCCTTCATCTTTTCACTGAGAGAATATGGAATTCCAGCATGGCGTAAGTAATCAGCAGGCGCTGGATCAAATGAATCCTCAACAAAATGTGCTGTCAAAATGAAGCCATTTGTCACCCATTTTGCTGCCATCTCCCCAGTCCCCAGCAGCTCTCCTCCCTTCTCTCCCTTCATCTGGAGAATTTTTATGCAGTTCTTGTATTACTCTGTAGGCCGGTGCTGCCACTGTTAATACCGAATGCTGTGTACGCTAACCATAGAAACAGCACTGCATGCATGTACAGTTTTTTGATGTACCCTGGGTTTTCAGAGCGTAGCATTGGCAATGATTTGACCATACAGCGATCTCTTATTTATAAAAAGTTAGCTAAAGCACTATGCAAGTCATTCTTCCCCTTCATATAAAACATTCTTTATCCATTGCTTTGGTGGAAATCTGATCCATATTTAAAATCTGCATATTTAAAATGGATGTTCATCTATGAAGTACGTTGTACATAGCTTCATGTCTTCAAGTAATGATGGACTGTCATTTCTCTTTACTTAGTTGAGCGGCTCTTGACACAATATGGATCACTGCAGTTGTCGAATAGGACTATTTACTGTATACAACAGTACCATGACACAACACAACTGATGATCTCAAACATATTAAGAAAGCAAGAAATTCCACTAATTAACTTTTGGCAAGGTACTCATATGAACTGAAAATCATTCCAGGTGACTACCTCATGAAGCTTTTTAAGATGATGCCAATAGTGCGCAAAGCTGTCATCAAGGTAAATGCTGACTACTTTGAAGAATCTGCCATATGTGTTATTTCCTATTTTTGATGTCTTCGGTGTTTTACAATGTAGAAAATAGTCAAAATAAAGAAAAACCTATGAGCTGAGTAGATGTGCTCGTTGGAGGTGGAGCACATTGGAATGCCAGTTCTTTTGTTTTTGCTATACAATAAAGACATTTCAGATTTCATTTCCCGATCAAGTCCTTTATTTCTTTGCTAGTGTGGTTTTTGGGTCATTGTCCGTCTGCATGATGAAGTTCCTCCCAATAAGTTTGGATGCTTTTCTCTGTAACTTAGCAGATAGGATGTTTCTGTAGACTTCTGAATTCATTCAGAGGCTAGGCAAGACCCCTTCCTAGCATTTGGAGGACACAATGTAACATTCTAGCATGTGTGCATGTGTTTGTCATTTGCCACATAGGACTGTGGGTGATTTAAGAGCATCAAGGATACACTCATGCATCCTTGAAAATTCTCTGTATGAAGGTCTCAGTGCTTGGTAGAATTCGAAGGTTCCTAGACATTGGTCCTGGAAAAAGTCCTTCTGTGGGATTCGGCGACCTGACATCCTTAAAATGCAGCCTTTAAAGCAGAGGTCACTAACAGGCGGCCCACGGTCCGGATGCGGACCACAAAGCCGCCCCATGCGGACCTGGACCTACAGCCAGAACAGAAGGTTATACTAGGCTACTTAAATATATATCACACTGATTAGTTCGATACTATGATCTTCCGGACCTTTGCTTCAAGAAATTTTCTCTAACTGGACCTCTTTAAATTTTAGTTGAATACCACTGCTTTAAAGGATCCTTCCTCGACATTGAGAAACACCCTATATTTCTGCTCTCAAAGCGTTTCAAAGGGTGGATTATAATGCTGCTTCAGCTTCAAAGTGGCTTGCTGTTTTCCCCAAATGCAGTCTTCACAGGCAAAACACATACCAAGAGTAAATGGTCAGAGCTGTTAATTGTTTGAACAATTAATCTACCAGGGCACACTTGGGTATCACCACAAGTATCAAAATTTTTGAGCATTTAAAAAAATGCATGGGATCCAAAAAAAGGTGCCATGTTTAACACATCTGTAAATATCCCGAAATGAAAGCTGAAATTCTGATCTACGACTGATCTACTCTGATCTGGTCTTTTGCCCAGGAACCAAAATGTATAGTATGGCAAAATGTACATCAAAATCCAAACAATTGTCTTTGTGAGAACTGAATATATTTATTGATCTTCATCAATAAATTAAATTGGCTTGACATAATTAAGTTATAATTCTGTCCCAGTGACCATAAGACTGACATTAAAGTCCATATATATGCCACACACAAACACACACACTCAAAAAACCCACACGATGGTGCAACAGCTTCAGCACATACACCGACAAAATTCAAAGCTGGGGTTCGATGCTGAGGCTTGGAGAGCATCCAGCCTGAATACTCATGCAGATCTTGTATAATGGTGGCCCTCGATGTTAGAAAATACTATTTCAACTCAGTTCACGTTCTAGTATGAAAAGGTGTAGAGGTATAGTTTCTGTGTGGCCGGGATGCTGTGCATGACTAATGCCAGTTGCAGGAGGTCAGGGAAGTCTACAGCCAAACAGTGTAAAACAGTGTCCCTGTGTGCGTCTCTGTGTGTGTAGGGCTCTTTCCAGAAGATACGTTTCCTGGAAGTCACTTGGAGGATGTCCAACAATATTGCCAGTATCTGACAGTTGTTTACCTTAATTAATGATTATGTTTAAAGGGCTTCTTTTCTTTGGAATGAACGAGTGGACATCAATACCAGGAGCCTGCCTGCCATTTTTGAAATTTGAAAAATAAAGTCACTTGGTAGAATTTCCTAGTTTGAACACTGGGTGTCGCTGTCATGTAGAAAGAAATATAAAATGTAGTCTTCATCTCCTCCTTTATCCCCCCTTCTCAGAACTTTAATGACAAAGGAAACTAGCCAGAAAAAGAGAATGCATGTGATTTCAGGCACGTTGGCAAAATGTGTATTTTTCTTTCACTTTAGTGTGTATGTTTCATCGGTCAGGAATCAACTGCTGCAATGAAGGAACGCTTAAAAAAAAGCAAATGAGCCAAAAGAGAGTGTGCTTTACAGTGATACTGAAGTGTAACTTTTCCTCCAGCTCTGAGTCTTACTCCACCCACTGTATGCTTTTGAAAAATGCTAAAAACTGGGCAAGGGGCTGAGTGGGTGGGGAAGGACTGAGGAGAGGGGTGGAGTGGGGGTGGGGGTGATGCATGTATGAGGCAGGAGTTGCTTGGTGAGTCTCGATCAGCATGTATTTGAAAATGATTATAGATTCACAGACTGTCACTCAAGGGCGAGGGTGGGAGAGGTGGGCTGCCCACTTCTGCTTAGAGGACGCTGACTTTTTATTTTATAAAAATGTAATGATGTATGTGTGTGCCAGACACTCGACTTTGTCAGCATTGGTCTTGCAGGGTTCAGGAAGATTTTAACCAGTAGATGGTGTTTTGAGCCATTTTCAACCCATACAATAGTATGAAATTATTATAAAAATAATTTCAAAAATAACACCAGCACTGATGTGTTTCATCACAGTAGATTCATATCTTTTAGTTTACAGAAACAAAAAACACATTTACGTGTGCAGTACCTCTTTAAGCTATTCAGGGTAAAACATGATGCCAAGCAATGACAACAGCTATTCTTTCACCCTGAAATGTAGTCTGTTAACAGTAAGCGTTGATTGATGAGCAACATGAGCGCTTAAAAAACTGGAACATTAATGCAAAATGTAATTATTGTGACGTAGTCACAAGTGTGTGTGTATAGGATTTTTACAATGGTTCGAATGCACCTCAGCCAATCAGAAGTTAGAAACTAAACTATTCCACTATATATGGTATTATTAATTAAAAACTTCACTCTTTCAAATCATGTACTAGTACTAAACAGTAACAGAAGGTGAAAGACCGGTCAGCCTTTCAGCTCAATAAAGGACTACAAGGCTGTAGACCACCACAGAAGATCCTTTGTAGAAGATTACATTATACAAGAGTGCATTGTGAAATCATAATTTGTTTTTATAAGAAACTGTCACTCAGCTAAGTGAATATTTGTCAACAAACCTAAAGCATGAAGTAACAGGCAAAGCAGGTGCATCTGACTTTTATTCGGTACTGTGTTGATAAGAGCACTGATGCCACAGACACAGCTCAGCTGTTGATATTTTTCTCCACAAATAGACTATACATTTTCTCTACTGACACTCAACAAGAGTTGACTGACATCCTAAATAACTGAGTCACCTTTGTGATGTTCTTTGACTTGCTAGAACATACACCTGACTTGATGGCAATTCATCAATCCAAGATCACCGTTCCTGTAAGAACCATTAACCGTTGAGTGAAATGTCCAAAATATTTATTTACACAATGGTGCCTAACATTCAACAGAAAATGCTTATAATCCACCTACTGAGTTAGTCACTTGATTAAACAAAAGGAGGTGTTAGTGGTGGTAATCAAGTAGGCCTATTATTTGTGTGTATGTGTTTATATTATTACAGAGTGTAGATCTGGACCCAACGGGAAAAGTTTGGATACCCCTGCCCAATATTGTCGTTCAAGGAAAAAATTAAATCTGTGCTGCTAATGAGTAATTAACACAATTTAATGCACATAACATACAGTAACTATAGACAAAAAAAGTAATGGAACACAAATATCTACCACTGTAACTAAATACAAGATTACATACAATTGAACAGGACTTTAATACTTTTTGCATGTGCACTTATTTTTTTGTGAAGGCACTTAGTGAACCCCTACTAAGTGCACTGTTTAGGAAGGGAAATTTTGATTTATCCTAAGCTGGCCTGGGGCCTTTATCCTGGACGGCTTTTAGATGGTTCATTATAAGTGTAACATATGGCTTTCTGACTTGGGTATATGCCATCATGAGATCTTTGCAGTTCTTAGAGTCGGACTGCGTATCCAAGTCCATTACAATTTTAAATGCAGGCATTTGGTAATGCTGAACTAAACTTCTGTAAAATTCAATGTAATATATCAGTGCTTTTATCTCATTAAAAATATATGTATAACGTTGATCCACACTGGACATACGTAAGTGTCTGTTGTGTCACATGTATCTATAGTGTCATTCATACAATGTATACAAAAGGTAGAAAGATCACCATACACAGCCTGCTAAATGTCCATCTCAGTGTTCAATGCATGAATCCTCAAGCCATCATGTTTAGGATTTTACTTTCTTCTGCAAGCGCAGTTAACATGGAGCTCATATCACCAATGGCCATGTTGCTGATACCTGCTGGCACTGAGGCCAGTGTGACAGAGTTGCGTGGAGTAGTGAGTCGTGAGGAATTCTGTGAAAGACTCTGCAAGAGTCCAGGGCTTATTGTGCCAGACATCAGGCTGGAATGATCTCCGTCGTCCAACATGGTATCAAAGTCTATTTGAGTGTGTTCAGCAGGTGGAGTAGAGTCCACTGTGCTGGTAACCTGGTTGATTCCAGGGGATGCCATCATAGCCACTGTAGTATAATCAGTTTGACTTGCAGAAGGGGACACTGGGGAGTTGATGTTGCTGTCTAACATTTTGATTTCACCTGAATAGCACACATTGTTATCTCCCCTGCAGAGATGAGTATTTGCAGCAGGTCTCTTTGGGCTGGCCTCAGAGGTGTTGAAATCAGAGTTTGTACTAGACAGAGAATAACCAGCTTGATGGGGCAAACCTGAACCTGCATGATGCCTGTTTGAAGGTTTTGGATCAGGTGGAGGCCTAGGCTGAAAAACTCTGCCAGCATTTTGAAGGGCTGTTTGGGGCAATGGCATATAATTCTGCTGGTGTTCCAGTCGTAAATAGCCAGACTTGTAATTTTGCATTTCTTGGTTTTGCAGAGCCATGCTATTGCGTACTGGACCCTGGTAGGTGTTTCCTGATGAGTGGTTATGGTTGATTTCCTGTTTATAACCTGGGTGTGCCTTTGTTTGCTCATTAAGGTTTTGACATGGGTTGACATATGACTGTCTGTAGTGTGGAAGATGGTTTATGCTCTGAGCGTTCCTCTGTGAGTAACCCTGCTGTGGAACAGCCAAATTCTGGTTGATTGGTGCAGACTGCTGATTTGACCCAAAGCTTGGATAAGGGCCCATGTTCTGCTTTTGCTGAACTAGTGCCAAGTTGCCTCTGAGAAGCTGCTGCTTTAGAAATCTTGCTGAGTTGTCCACTGTACCTGAGCTAACTTCATTCCATTGTACAGGCATGTGACTCTTATTCACACTATCAGAGGGTGGGAAAGGCTGCTGGGAACCTGGGCTGATTTGGCAGGGGGGCATTATTCGCTCTATGTGATTCATGTTGGCATCAACCAAGGCCATGCGTCGTTGCCCATAGAACTGCTGGTGTTGCTGGGAGGTCCTGTTGCTTTTGAAAACCTGTGGCTGACCACCATTGTAGTCCACACCAGTATCCTGAGTTGAGCCAGCATGCTGGGACCTGAGGTATTGCACTACGTCGTCTGGAAGCACCATGTCCTCTTCTGTTTGGTCAGCTTCATCCATGGCCATGGTTTCCATGACAACATTCTCTGAGATGCTTGGGGGCCTCAGGTTGAAGGCATGACGATGCAAGCTGCCATCAGAAAAGGTGTTGCTTTGCAAGTTAACTCCATAATGATCACTCGGAGGCACTCGAGAAGGGTTCATGTTGCTCATGCTGTTGTAACGCTGAACACGAGGCAAGTAGAGAGTATCTGTAGTTGTTCGACGAACAGGGTCACTAGCTCTCCTTGGCATATTAGTTGGGATTTCATGAGGCATCATACCAGGCATTCCATAACTCATATCACTGCAGCGCCTTGAGGCTGCTGCAGTCCGGGCTTGGAATAAATGAGCTGAGTTCTCCTGAGAGTCATTGTACAAGGCCATCCTAGTCCTAAGACTCATGCGATCCATATTGGGGAGGGGTGTAGGTGGAGCACCCCCAGTGGCCGCTGCATATTTCGCTTTCAAGCGATAATGCTGGGCTGGGGTGAGGCTGAGAAGGCTTGGTAAAGCACTTCCACCACACTGACTGGCTTCACTAGATCGGCGCGACAGGTCAGTAGAGATCGGATCGTAAGAGTCTGCTGAGCTGATGTTGTTGTTGCGTCCCCCGAACTGTGAGGCTTCACTGGATCGCCGGCTGGAGTAGCAGGGTGAGATGCCTGAGGATCTGCGACTGAGTGTGTAGACTGAGCTCACAGTGCTTGTGGTGCTATCTCTACGTTCATTTAGCTGATTCAATGCTGTCATTTCACCCAAGGGTAAGTCTCCAAAGTGTTGCCCTGGCATGCCAACACTTTGAGAGCCTGTACTTGGACTTTCCAGCAGAGAACCTAAAGCAAAGAAAATCAGTGTAATGAAAGAGCTTCAATCGCTGTCTTTACATGTCACATTCCAAATGCACCGGATGCTAGCATACTCACCGACAGCTGGTATGGGAGGCAGCTTGGTGTTTCGGACTTGGGCAGTTGAGCTTGTCCAGGAGCAAGAGTCTCGCATTGTCTTTAGTTTCTCCTTCTTTATTTGATCAAAATGTAGAACAGCCCCCTTGTTTTTGCGCAGCTGGAGACCTACTCCTGCTGAAGTCCCTGGGGAACCTGTGGAGTCTACCACAGGAGTATCATCCAGAGCACACAGATCCCCCAAACTGCCTCCACTGTGTATGGCCATTTCTACTCCACTGTCATTGTTGGTGGTGCTACCAAGCGGTGACCTCTCACTGCTACATGATGACTGACCACCAGGGCTGGACTGATACATCTAAAATGGGTGGGAAAATATTCATTTTATATCTGTTTAAATGTAGCTCAATTTAACCTCTGAATAATTACACTAACAAAGTTGATTTAAAGATTCAGTTTCTGACAGAATGGTAATATAGCATGTATGAATAACTGCATTGCACATTCTATTTGCTCAAAGCTTAAAGATTCAGTGATGTAAATGAGTTCTGACCAAATCTAAACTAAAAAGTGCTCCTTGATCACAGTTTGATGCTTTTTGTTCAGTAAACACACAGCAGTCTCAGTCTGTGAATATTAATTAGATGACTTTTATCAACGCACTACAGAGGAAACTGACAGCTCCCCAGGCAATGGAAAAACAGAGCAGAATATGGTGAGATAAAAGGAATTGTGCCAAGTAAGAAAGAGAAATGTGAGATGTATGGAAAAACTGCACAAACAGTGTCAAAAAAACAGTTATCTACTATACATATAACCATACATATACATCCTGTAAGAGATGTATAAAGAAAGGTTACATGCAGGGACATAAAAAAATAACCCTGGAGTGTTATGACCATAATTTTGATGTAATTAAACATTAAAAAATGCACAAAAAAACCCAAAAACAAAAACGAAAAACCCCATGCTGTACTATTGTGGTGGATTGTAAATGAATGTCTCACATTGCAGAAAAAGACAAGATAAAGATTGCGCTCACCTGAGTAAAGTCTGTCCATAAGATTTAAGCATATTCAAGAATCAACCAATTAAGTGTTAATAAAGCAAAATAGCATTACTGTATAGAATAGGATACTGAATATGGCGATACTTGATTGTGATAGTAAGAATTCTACCATGCTTAAGTATATGCTCAGATTAGTGCAGTAAAATAATAGAACAAATTGGTGTCTTACCATTGTGTTCTCAGTCTTAATAGACTTGACATGTAGGCTGTCCTCCACACCTTTGCTGGTACTGCTGGCTTCAGTTAACCCCTCTGATCCTCTCCCAGCATGCTTACTGTTGGCCTCATTATCCCCACTCCCTTTAGGTGGATGGGGTTTCGTAGGAGCATCGCCACGCTGCTTCTTTGTGACATGTGCTTCAGGACCATGAACTGTCTTCACATGCTTTCTAAGAGAGCTAGGGTCTGTGTAACGTTTTGTGCAACCTGGGATCTTGCAAACATATGGTTTCTAGGGGAACATGAGAACATACATTATCTTTATTCTCTTTATGGTTCAAGTAATTTATCACTCTTGCTTATTCCTCTTGTCCTAGGAGGAAGATAAATGACAATAGTATGTCAATAGCACTACCTCATTTGAATGTGTGCGGTTCTGGTGCTTGGCTCGGTCTGAAGCGTTAGAGAAGGCCTTGTTGCAACCTTCATGTTCACACACGTATGGCTTCTCTCCCGTGTGTGACCTCAGATGGGTTTTCAGGTTCTCTAGTCGTGAGTATGCTTTGGAGCAGCCTTCAAACTAGAGAAAGGATAGTACTGATTATCAGCATCATAGGCAAAACAGATATCACAGATTTCACTATACTGTACTTTCTCTGAGTAACATATGTTTGAACTGATGGGTGAATTGGATAGGAACTTTAACTTTTTATCTTTGAACTCATCTCAAAGTTAGGGTCTAAAGTTTAGATTCTTATAGGATCACACTAAAATGCGCATGAAGATCAGAACTTAATGTAAAGATGTTAATCAATATGTTCATGGAAATACAATTGATCCTCTCATCTACGGACACCGCATTAACGAATATCAGATGCAATGGACAAAATCTGCTACTTAATCCATTAGCCAAAATATCCGGTATGAAAGTTTAAAAATCCCAGGTGTTGAGTCCAGTAGTTCAGCAATTGTCCGCTAGGCGGCTGTGGCATGCGTGCTACTAGTTCTTTACAAGCGTTGGTTGAGCTGTGGTCGTTGTGAAGCTATACTGTTTTTTCAGTGATTATTTGGTGTCTTTCACCAAAATGTTTTCTTGATGTACTTACCTATTTATGTTGGTCATTATGCTGCTTGTCATGTGTACAGTACTTGGGTAGCGCTTTTATGGGCCTTAGTGGTGTTTTTCCTTGTATTTCCATTATTTTACCCCCCCCCCCCCCCACACACACACACAAAAACACTTCACATCATCGGACTATTCAAGTCAACGGACAATCTCTCCCCCCAATTAGTCCGTTAATGTGAGGATCAACTGTACAGTATTCTTAAATATTCCCAAAGTCAAATAAATATGCCTTGTTGGGTGAATCAGAATAAGGAAAAATAATAGGTGGTATAAACAAATAAGTTCTACTGGACGTTCTGTTGATAAGTGGTGCTTGCAGGCTTATTGCATTGTATTGCATTATTTTTGTACTGTATTCCATTATTCTATCTGTGAGACTGGAATTGCATTAACATCCTGGGAAGATGAACAGATATTACAGTCCATTTTAACTGTGCACACCGAATCTGTGAACTTGATTCCCTGCTACTTACTGTGCATTTGTGAGGCTTTTCTCCCGTATGTCGCCGCATGTGGACTACCAGCATGTACTGGGCTTTAAAAGGCTTCTGCTCTCGTGAACATTCCTCCCAACGACACACAAACTCCTTCTTCTCCCCATGGATGTGGTCATTATTGATGTGCTGTAAGAAGAGAAGTGTGTTGGAGATGTACTGCACTCTAGTACACTCTGTTACACTGCAGTGACAATGGTGCTTTGAGTTGTAATTTATCTCAAGGTATGAAGAAATTCCATCTATCAAAGAGTGATAGAACATCTAATTCATCACATTCAAACATAGTGTGATGGGATCTGCATTTATACATGCATGAGACAGGAGTAATTCCTTTGGGGGAGACGTGGACATGGCCATTCTGTACCCCTGTGGGTACTGAAATCCCCATTCTCACATTACAAAAAATACTGAACTCTTCCAACAAGATTGAGGCTTTAAAAAAAAAAAAAAAAGGTTTTCACTCAGCTGACCTGTACTAATATAATGGTGCTTCATGTTGGATATGTCAGACAAATGGATAGTAATTATCTTTGCATTTTCTGTGAAACTATTTTTACACAATAGCTTAGAATCTCTACAATGCATTTCATTTTGTCTGTTTTCCAAACAGGGTAATGTGCATGTGGTTAGGAATATATATCCAATTTAAGGCTTATGCTCTTCATACTGAACTAAAACCATAATTTAGAGCTATAGAGAATGGTTACTTGCAACAAATAAAACCTAAGACCATGCCATATTTTTCTTTCTCAAGGTGTGTAATATAGTTAATAAAGAAAAAGCCCAGATTAAAGCCTTGAGGGCCAAAGGGGACATGCATGGATGGAGGGGGCTGAAGGCCGTCTTTCTCTGGGATCTAAATAATATGAGTCCCTCTCACACCTCTTCCTTTCTAATAATAATACTCTTCCAATTTGGATTTCCTTTCTACAACCACATTTGACTAAAATTCAGTTATTTAGGAGAACAGCCTCTTGTACAACTGCTCACCTGCAACCACTTGAGAGACAGTGTTTTCTGTAGAAGTGAGTTGTTTAAAAGTTACTGATATACGCTGACATATAGACATTTAGACTGGTTTAGACCTGCTTGGTTTAGGCAGCCCGGAATGGGAGGACCATCAGGGGCCACCACCATTGACCCTTGAACCCCTGCTGAGCCATGGCTCTTTAAGAAGTGCAGGCCAGGCTAAGAGTGGTTAGAGTCTGACTGGCTGTGAGTGTTTCTGTCATGGCATAGAGCACAAGCTATTAATTACAGAAGGGCTAGTCTGAGGTGCCATGGCTGGGGGTGCCGCATCAGAGCTGCTGGCATGTGGCCAGATTTACTGCTGAGCCTTAACCCAAGGTCAAAGTCCAGGGGGCAAACAGAGACTGAGACTCTGAGTGTGTTTCACTGTGCGTGCGTTTCACTGTCTTGGTGAGAGAAGGCTCCAGCTCAACTGGTTGCACCTCTGTGTGCATCTGCATGCTTGTTAATGCCACATGTGACATTGACAGGAAAAGAACAGTTACAGGACCATGAATTGGATTCTTATAAAAACCAGCTGTCCTTTAAAGATATCTCAGTCCTAACTTCCTCTTGCAATTTTTTTCTCAATTTTCTAATTATACACACAAACCCTGCATTGAGCTGTAACTAAAACATCTGCAATATTAACTTATCACTTTGGGCAGATTTTGATCCATACACTCGTACAAATTTGACACATGGTAGAGCACAGTAGTGTCACTTACGTGCACCAACTGCTCCTGTGTGTCATATTCTTTTGAGCAACCCTCCCAGTGGCAGTTGGTCTCATACACTGCCTCAGGCTCCTGCTTGCACTCGTCCTTATCCAGCTCCTCTCTCAGTTCCACGTGATCCTGTAAAAAAGGGTCATATACTTAATCAGTCTAGGACAACAGAGTTCTGGATGCAGAGCTGTACTACTGCATGTGTTCACTAAGCGTAATTGTGAATCTCTACCCTGTTTCTGGAGACATTTTGTAGTCCACCTTCTTTTCAGAGTCTGGGAATGTTTAGAATGCTTTTGAGCTCTAATGATTCTGGCATTAAACTTAAATGGGCCAAACCTTCTCTAATGTGGTGAGCGAATGGAATGCTTTATGGCCACATCCAATATTCCTGTCCGCTTGCTCGTTTTGTCTGATACTGAGTCAAAACAACAGTTTCTTTTATAGCAGCAAATGACAGAAAAAGGCTAAAAAGCAGAAAAGCAAACCAAACAGCTTTCTTAAGGGTTTATACTGGTACGTTGATACCAAAAAGTCCTACATGTCCTCATGAAGTCCCAGCAGGCTCTCAACTGCACTCCGCAACTGTATACATGTACATCATACCTCTGCACTGTCGCTACACAAGAAAGAGGGCGAAAATTTATCAAAGTAAAGCAAAAAAGGAGGGTGAAAAGAGAATGTGAACCTTGTCAGGCCAGTAATGTTTAACTAATTTGTCAGTAAGACAGGTCTCTCTGGCACAGTTTACAGCACAGTATTTTCAATCTCCCTGAATGATATGAGAATAAATATACACATATGATACTTATTAAATCATTGAGTGTCAGACAGGTTAAACCTAAAAAAAGCCTAACCAACTATAGAATCTGTGACCTTAATACCTGAGAGCAAGGGGAGATGGGGCATGTCCTATCCACTTCTGTCTTCACCTTTGACCTCTTGGTGATCATGGAATTGACTGTACTGCTGACTGCTGAGTCTCCTCCTGCATTCTGTTGGAACAAAGGATGGAGAAATAGAGAGAAGCAACAAAAAATTCAAAAGGAGACTCACTGTAGTTATCACGTTGGCAATGCAGTTACTGCCGACTGCGTGCAGATTTTAGTTCTTTTAGTTCAAAAAGCATCTCAAAGACTAAACAATTTAGAGTGACCTCATAAGATTGAAGTACATTCATGAGATTATAAATTCTCTTATAACCCACAGAGAGTGAGGCTGCAGTCTTTCATCTTCAGATGAATTTCTTAACATGACACACAGCACTCTCTGAGCACAAAGTTCCTCCATAGAGAAAGACGAAAAGAATGGGGGATGGGGGAGATCTTCCAAATCCCACCCAACCACTAGAGTAAACCGTAGGCCAATGTTTTCCATAACTCAATAACTGACAGGGTTTTGTTGAAAAGCAAGGGAAATGTGTTTCTCATCACTGCTTGTGTGTGTGTGTGTGTGCGTGTGTGTGTGTGTGTGTGTGTGTGTGTGCATGTGTGCATGCACTTTATAGTTTTGAAAATGAATTGGAATGAAAATGGATTTAGTGGGTGTCTGGATATAAGAGTGGGTCAGTGAGTTGGAGGAAGTTTACATTCTAGGCAGTCTTAATGTTTACATGGGATTGATGGAGGAGGTGGAAGCAACACTTAAGATTTTGGACAATGAACATCATAGCACAAGGGATATTGGTTTCTAGAAGGTTTACTAGAAAAATAAACAAGAAAGTATATATATATATATATATATAAAATATGCAGTTTTTAAATTGCTCCAAGCACAATGCATATACGTGAATCACAGAAACCCACAGGCAGCTGTTCTATCATGAACTAACTCACCTGGTTGGCTTCTGTGCTGGGGTTGCTGCTGCTGGTGGTGCTGTGGGCTGGGGCAGTTCCAACGGGCTGCGGGCGGTTGACAAAGGAGGGAGAGGGCTGGATTAGGGGAGGTGTGTGGCCAAATGCACTAAGCCCTCGATGCTGAGACAGCAACTGCTGGTATGCCACAGGGTGGGGGAACGTAAATGATGGACTGATCGGTGATGGTGAAGGAAAAGAGGAACTGGAATTAGGATTTGTACAAGACAGTGATCAGAACTATGAGTGAAAAATGAGCAATCACCAATCATAGCAGTAGGCTTTCCTGTACCTGATGGTTCCGACTGAGAGGTGCCCATAAGAGCTACTGGCATTGGAACTGGAGCGTGAGTTATTGATGTAGGCCACCAGAGAGTTGGGAGAGGTGCGGATCATGGTCTGCAGGTCGATGCTGGCGTCTGACATAGGTGAGATGGACAGCGCTCGCTTTCGGTTCAGCCTGGGTGTCAGCCTGGGGCTTGGAAATCGTGACACTGGGGAGAAAAAGTACACACATGAACTCTGAGTTCTCGATGCTTTTCCTTCTCTCTTCTCCTTTATGGGACTATGTGCAGGACAAGGGGAGGAGGTTTGTTTCACCACCCTTTATCATGTGCATTGCTCTCACACAACTGCACTGAATAATTAATCAGCCCAATCATTTACAGTAATTACACTGATACTAATCTTCTGGGGCTTGCATCACCGCAGCATGCTGAATAGGGGCAATTTAACAACTTCGATTTCAGAACATAATTAAAGAGTAAAGACATTGAGAAAGAACACAACATACCCCTTCTTGATGGATCATGTTTGTTCTAGAGAAGAAAACAAATTGATAAAGCTGATTTGGCATGTTTTCCAGTGGTAATATTAATAGCAGAGTGCTGTTATTAATAGCAAAATCTTTTTTTTATTATAAATAAACCTCCTTAGAATAGTTTCCATTTCCTATAACTCTACCATGGCTGATTCAAAAGAGATACAGGCCTATTACTATTCATGTCCCTATATATTTTTATATATATAATTTTTTTTTCAATGGCCAACAATTCTTTTTTTGCTTATTTGTTTATTTATTTGCAAAGTTGGTGTTGCTTCCAATACTGTAGAGTTAGCAAAGACAACAAATGAACCACTCGGAATGCTTCCCTGCAAGTCTTTTAAATAAATATGTCAGGCATCATTAGAGTTGTGTAAGTGTGCTTAGTTGCTGGAAAGAAACAGTCATAGTTGGCGAGATTGAAATCTTTTCAGGCCACCAGAAAAGTATTGCTTACTTTAATTTGCATCCATTTTTACAGTACACTGCAAAAGAACTTTGCTACAAACAACAGAAAAAGGAGAATTAAATTGGTCTAAACTGAATGATGCAGAACAGTCATCCATGCAAGTTCACCTTCATTTGTTCACATTCCTGCTGTAGAGCGTAGCTGTACAAGATGTGGTTACACTATGGTTCAGTATTAAGCAGGAACTATGAGCAGAACTGTGTCATGCCTGCCTTAGGTCACAGAGGTCCGCATGTTCTGTGATGTGTTGTTTTTTTATGAGTGGCGTGGCTCTAATTTAGGGGTGTGCAGGTTCCTATACAAGAATGGGTTCCTAAAGCAGATGTGCGATGTTGTGTGGCTTTTTGGTGCCTGGCGCCCCATAGCCCCTGAGGGAGCTAGGAGGGGGGCTTTTCTAATTGGGGAGCTGGCCTAATATATGGCTTTAAAATTACAGGCAGTCTCTACACATTTTAAAAAAGAAGAGGCAATTATAGTTGGCATCTGCTGCACTACTTTAATTGGGATGCCTTTGTGAAGATTTAGAAGAAAGTGGGTGTTAATCCTCTGTTCACCCGTCTGGCTGTGGGCTCTCCTTTGTGCGACACTGGCCTCCTGCAGCTGAGCTGCGATTGGCACTGGTCATACACTGCATCCCGGGCACACACTGTCACGGCTTACCTTTATTCTAGTCAACAGGTTGTATGGGAAGTTTGGTTTTTTTTTTCAGCTGTTTTGAAGGACTACTTTTTGTTTGAGTTTTTGTTTTAGGAGAAACTGTACTTGAACCTACTTTAACTGACATGTAATGGTATTTTTCAACATCAAGAAAGTCAACTCGATTCTCTCAGGTCCTCAGTATCGCACCTCAGCCAGAACTTACAATGTCTGTGGAAGTGCTGTATGTATGTTATTTGAACTGCTGCACCATTGTGTGGGTGTGTGTGTGTGTGTGTGTGTGTGTGTGCACATGTATGTGTGCAAGTACTATGTGTGAGTGTACTACTGTGTTCTAAAGACCCCCCTACATTGTGCTAAAAAAATCTACATCCATCAGGTTTCTGCCTGCAGCCGGACACCAGACGTTGGCTTTGGCAGCTGCTATTGTTATGGGAGCTCGGTTCTCTGTTGGCTCCACTTCACAAATGAGTTCACCACAAGCCCCACTTCTTGCCTTTCAGTCTCTTCAAGTGTTCTTCTGAAAGCATCTCAATTAGAGACCCAATTTGAGAGTGGTTTAGCTAGGGCAGGGTGAGGAAGGATCAGCCAACACACTGTGCTGCAAAGGCATCTGCTCAGTGGATTAGCTCAGCTTTTCCAGTATTCTTATTTATTTATCTATGCATTCATCCATTTGCAGAGATTTTCATCCAGATTCAGCCTCCTAACAATGCACGTGCACTGGATTCAGTGTAGCTATGCATGAAGAGGCCTGAGGAACGTGGAGAGGAAATGGAGCTATGCTGTTTTTTTTCTTCCTTTTTTTGTTTTTTTGTAATGTTTGTGCTTTCTCCCTGTGTATTGTCCTGTAAGGCCTATGGTTGTAATTAACATGTTATGCACACGCTATTGGCACAGACACACAATTAGCACTGAATTGGAGCATTTAAGTGAGGCACACGCTAAGGCCAATGCTAACTCGTTGCTTTGTTTACAGCCAGTTTTTTTTTTGTGTGTGTGTGTTTTGCAAGGCCCATTGGAGTCCCAGTTCTCCCTGGTGACTAAATGTTGCATAAGAGCTGTAATAAAAGGGAAATGCGTGTGTATTTGAAACTGAGCCAAGACTCAACTATGTATCGGCTTTATAGTGTAGTCAGCTATACTGATTACTAAAACAATGTCCGTAAAGTATATGTATTATTCAATTTATGTACCAAGAAATTAAATCCGTAGCACCCAGGCAAATTTTTGAGCTCTTTTTTTCAATACTGTCATTTCTAGGCTTGCAACTAAACATTTATAATCCCAAAAGGAAACATGGCAAAAAATGTCATGAATTGCTTTTGTTAGTCTCCTAAGGGTTAAAGCTGTTCCGCCAACACGTCTTGATTGTTTTCAGGTCAGCCTTGGCCTGTCTTGTCTATTCTTGCTGTTTTTCATAACAGGGTATGTGGCTGTAGATTGTTGTGATCTTACACTTATGATAGATATAGTGTCTGCCTGTATGACAAAAAGAAAAGCAAATTGTTGGCATAAAGAAAATACTGAACAAAATACTGAATACAAAAAATTCTTTTTTACTTAGCAGACATTTTACTTAGCTGACACTGAGGCCTGCTTCTAATCCACCTTGCTACCTCAGTTCACTAGTTAATCCCATTTTAACCCACATATGTGCAGTGGAAAAGTGAAGCTGTGTGAGAAATGTACAGTGCAGATCATACCGGCTCTAATAACAGTCTACAGAATTTTCCATGTGTGCTTTTCTCATTTTTACAACAACAGTAACCATTTACAGTGAAACTCAAACCTAATCCCTCTCCTCCTGTTGGCTAATAGTCAAATGCGAATCATCACAAAACAGGCACAGCACTTTGAGGTCACCAAGGCTTTGCTCTTGTGGTGGGTCTGCTGAATTTATTATCACATAAATTGATTTTTAAATATGCATATGAATTTTATCGACTCTCCATTCCAAGACAAACGACAAGTTGTGCAATACATATTTATCAGCCCCTCGCTCTACTGAACGAGCTCCTTTATTTGGCGGTCTGGCCGCCATGCTATTAGTTGGCACTCATGTTCAATGAGTGCCCTGTGTCTGTGGGCCAGCATGGAGAGCCCTGGACGTGTGAGTGCTGAAAAGGAGACCACATCAATCCAGTTTATGGAGAAGGCCAAAGGCATGGTTGTAGGGAGAAAAAGCCCTGCACTGTGTTGGTGTTTGCGGGTGTTTTTGTGCAAACAGTCTCACTCCACAAACTGTGGCCAGACAGCTTGCTGGAGGCCCGGGCTTTTGGCCACAGATGCAGCTGCTCTCATGACCATCTCATTATGGTTGTGTTTGATTAGTGGACCGAGAAGTAATTACAACTTGCAATGTGAGAATGCTGGCGTGCCATCTTGATGAAGAAGCATGATGATTCGTGCAGGACAAGCATGGAACTAATTTGGCAAAATGGAGAGAGAAATCCCACTTCCTCTGGGTGGCTGTGCAGAGCAGAGCCAGTGAAAGCATCTACAAATTTGCTTAACAGTCACCTTAAGCCTGACTTTAACAGATTTCCCCATCATTCACCTTTCTGCACAATATTAACCATTCATAAGGCAACATTTCATTGGAACCATTCAGCTAGACCCGTTGGTTTGTATCAGAGCCAAAGTCCTGCTCAGTTCCCGGACAGCCCTGCTTCACCCGAAAATGCAGTCTACAGTCTGGATCACTGCTGTGGATTACAAAGAGTAACGGTGAACCCTTTCCTGAGATCAGCAGGTCTGGGCATCTTGTTAATGCTGACACAATATGTAATATTCTGCCAAAAAAAAGTTGGCATCTTAAAAACACCAAAGATCTCATGACTACATAACATGACTAATTGGCTCACATTTCAAAACACCAGACGCATGCTACATACCTGCCATAACAGAGCTTCAGAAACAAAGTGCAGAGATGAAAGCTCTGCCATAGGCTGTCCTTCTCCTCACACCAAGTCTTTGAGGCACTCCATTTAAGGTTATGGTGGATGTGTAAGGATGTTACTTATAATAACAAAGCACACCTGTTGCATGGTCTGAATTAGAGGCCCCAAAAGAAACACTTCATAAATTGCTGAGTGTACTCGTGTTTATAGTCCATTTTCACTGTGACTCATTTTTTTTATACACCTACAACAAAACATCCTCCTCACCCTGCAGTGAGAACATTGTGAAGCATCCTGTAACTCAAATCTTAATTCACCTTTCTGGATTTTTTTAATCATAACCCAGAGCATTTTGACTGTATCACTGGCTCAACACTAGCTTAGCCATTAACAAGTTTACCATCCAAACTTCTTAATCTTTATGTTGAGCTACAGTTATTAATTGTAACTGTCGTTACTTTTGATTCATATTTCAGTCCAAACTCAGGAAATATAATACCCCTTTGAATGAAAAGTATATAGCTGCTATAGGATTAGGTTAAAATATCAAATAACAATTCATTATGGAGATTAAGTGGGAAAAAAAAAAACCTGGCAACACGGCAAAAATAATAGCATTACAGTGGATGAAATATAAAGTCAGATTCCTGTCACCTCACTCCCAAACATATGCTCTATTAAAGCAATTAGTGATGAAAGGGCAGTCATTTAGCTACTCTGATGAAGGTCTGATTGGCCAAAGTTTCAATTTGTTGATTAAAATTTTGGTGCATTATGAGAAGAAAACAGTGTTGTGTTTTTACTTTGGTTCAATTTAGCACCTGCTTAAAAACCCACCAAGGTGTGCAGATCTATCTTACTTGTTCAAACGTGGCTCAACCAGATTTCTCAGTGAGATTTCCTTTACTTCCATATTTCTTTTACTACTGTATCATTTCTATGTACTACATGTGATGCATTGAGGAATCATAAGAGGATGTACACACTATCCACAGGGCTGATGTAGTCTGGTAGATGCACAGCGGCAGCGGCAGCTGCTGCCCCAGTCTGCATGAGTAGCTCTCCATAGGGGCTGCGGTGATTAGCCATTAGATGATAGTAGTCAGCTGGGTTAGTCCCAGGAGGAGGAGGAAGGCCAAAAAGACTTCGTTCTTTCAACTGCTCATGTGTCACTGCAATGAGAAAAGGAAGACTGAACATGGGAAGGTCAGTACACTTCCTGACCCAACACATTTTAGCTGTAAAAACACACATCCACTCATCTTCACACACATATACCCATATAATCACAACCAGTACACACCCTGTGACCCATCAAACAACACTTTGATGTGGTAATACTTGCATCTAGGAAATTGAAATCTGCATAAAAGATTAATGGTTTTTTTTTCTGATTGGGTCAGATTATCAGTAGTGCCCCCCACCATTTCCTCTCTTTCCTGAATGAACAGTCAATTCATGTCCATGCTGGTCACTAAAGAGGAGGGAGTTCCGGCTCATTCCTTTCCCCTTGCCTTCTGGGTCGTTACAGCCACATCTAATCTATCAGAGACAATTAGGCCACTGCATGGTAAAAGAGAACAGACATGTGTTTGTGCTGGATTCATGGCAGAACAAGGGCGATTATTTTCTCCACAGTTGTCGTATCGTGGAGCTCTGTCTCTAGAGGGGACCAGAGTCAAAGAGCTGAGGATTGTGGCCGAGTCTGGCCTACTCAAGCCCTCAGGGGAGTCTGATCAGCGGTCAGATCACTACACTGGACTTCCCCACTACAAATTAACAGTTTGATCCACACATCTAAAACTGTTACTCATGAAAGCTGATATTTGACAGGTCATGGCCGTATAAAGCAGCTGGCATGCAGCATGGCATAAATGCATTCTTTTGGCCAGTGCATGGTAATATGTTTAAAATGGTTTGGATAAATGAAAAGAAAGTGAAAAGAGATTATGATCACATTTGAAATTTGACATATGCCAGTAATGACCTTTTTTTTTTTTTTTTTTACCTTTTTTTTTATACAGAAAAAAGGGGAGTAGGTCTTAAGTTCTTTAGATTGCGCTCACTCAAGCCTAATTCCTTCCATTTGCATTGCTCACTTGCCATTTAATCAGTTACACAATCTTTTCTACATTGCTTATTTAAGTGTAAAAGCAGAAAGCCATTACTGCCTACAGATTGTAGAAGGTGATTTATTTTTGATTGAGCCGCCTTGTCCCAACCTCTTAATAGGGTTGTGCGAACAAAGCTGACAGGATGGGAGGTTAAATTTGGTGGTGGTGGTGGGGAATTCTCTTTTGGATCTGTTTTCTTTGCTGATTTCCATGGTTTCTTACTCCTTCCCACATTCCTTTTAAGAGCAAATCTTGAGAATGTTTTAGGTTTCAACGAGTATTTGACAGGATTAATTACCACAACAGGAGAGATAAGCCTTTATGTAAACTTACACATGGCAAAGTGGTGTGACTGTCTTTACCGTGTCTTTGCATTTGTCAAAAAAGGGAACCATTAGCTCGTCTGCCTTCTTAAGTACACCCAGTTCCTTTTATTTCATGCACTTAATGCATGGCTTTATACCATAAAGTCAGACACCATTAGTGCATCATCATGTGATCATGACAGAAAGAGACTAAATGTGCTAGCAACTCATAAACCTGAATGCTTTACATTTTAATGTGAATAGGCTCTTTATGATTATGCAGTGTGCCATTCAATGCAGACTCACCATCCGCCGGGCTGAGGCCTCGTGCTGCTGAGATGACTGACAGCGTGGGGCTGCTGTGAACTGAGCGTAGATACTGCTCCATGTGAGGGTTGACATAGTGAGGAGGTGGGCTGAATGGGGACTCGCCCGTAGCAGCAGCATGAGGGGACAATCGGATCAGAGAGATATCAGATATCACAGGACTTCCAGCTAATCCAGCAGGTCTAGAAATTGGGAGGCAGTGAGAGAAGGAAGTTATAAGTTTTGGACCTCAAGTAAATCCATGCATTGACAGTGAGGCCACAAATACACAGCTAGGCACTTTGCCTCCCTGTATACTTTTGACTTCCCGCATACTGTATACCTTAATTTCAAAGATAAAAATTTTAATTCAGCCAAATCATTATGTGATGAAATCTGAGCACTTCTCTAAGACAAATCAGAGCTGTGAACTTGGCCATGTTTTTTTCCCCTTTGCTACACCCACTCTTTTACACTGAGACATTGGTATGCACTTTCTTTAGGCCATGGGAAGCAAGCAAGTTGAGACTTAGATGAGCTTAAAACATCAGTGTTAATGGTGATGTCTAGAAGGGCTGGATCTCTCCTAGTCTGACATGTCTATTTAACATGTTCTAATTATTGCCCTTTGACTGAGCCCATTTGTAGAACACAACTCAAGAGTGGAAGTTCAGCGATACCCCATAGATTAAGGTGGAGATATAAATGTGTCATCTTTTGACAGGTAGCGGAGTCCTCTGCCCACCAAGGAAAACCCAGCCAGGAAGGAGACAGTAACAGTGACAGCTCTTGAAGGTAGATGTCTGCCTCTGTTTGATGCCAACCTGACTAGGCCTTTTAAAAAACCTTAATATATGGATCCCACCATGGCTCTTCTAATTTAATTGTAATAGTGTATTTCATGGTGGAAGGGCACAAAACGTAAAATCAAACACTCTGCGTGAAGGTCTGGGTGGACCAGCATTCCCCCATAATGCAGGTCTGACATTACACTTTTCAGATATTCTTACTTAAAGGGGCAGACTCCTTTACTGGCTTTTAATCTTGTGCTATATCTAGTTCTTATTCAAGTCTTATTCAGTTATCACCATCACTGACAGGTCAATGTTTACAATTATAATAACAAAGGCTTTTGCATGACAACAACAGAGCCAATAAAATGATGTTTATACTGCGCACTAGTCTTCAACAGTTCTGGATCAGGTCTTTAACAGAACAGACATGCACACAGACAAAGCAGGCCAGTCTGTGTGTTAACATTTGCTTCCCATCACCATTCACAAAGAAAGAAAATGACCACGTAAACAAATCAGAGGCTGAGCTCTTTAAATGTTTGTTCAGTATTCAGAGTAGGAGCAGGGTAATGGTGACAAAGCTGGGGGACTTTTATGCCAATGAGGATATGTCAGCTTTTGGCTGGCCACAGAAGGAGGCCCTCATTAGCTGCGCTGAATAAAACGAGAGAGAATAACTGCATATGAAATGTGTGTGTTTTAATGATGTCTTGTATGTTATAAATATTTCCACACATGATGCACTACACGGGGCGGCACGGTGGCTGAGTGGTTGGCACTGCTGCCTCACAGCGAGAAAGTCCTGGGTTCGAGCCCCGGGTTCGGCATGGGTGCCTTTCTGTGTGGAGTTTGCATGTTCTCCCCGTGTTCGCGTGG
>JAQLOM010000034.1:9936335-9950975 GCA_030068315.1 Chrysichthys thysi
CACACTCAAAAAAAAATGCAGCTTGTCTGATTGTTACAGAGCACTGACAGCTGTGATCCTTCAATCAAATAAATATCTCAAAAAAAAAAAGTCACCACATCAACGATTATATGTTTCTCTTTGTTAAACAACATATCTTTTAAATATCCATTTAGTGTGAGATTGTGTGGAGTGTCTGGTGTACAATGTAGGCTAGAAACTATAGAAACAATAATGTATCAGAATGAGCATATTAATATAAACCATGTTCCTAGTTACTGGAATTCATGTTCCTGCCAGAACTGTCCGAGTTTGTGGTTATACAACAACAATGCACACCTTCTGATCAGTAACATTTAAGAATTCAATGGTGCTGTGGTATAAAAGGCTATAACCACTTGGGCCAGATGTCTGAACACCTTACTGGATTAACAAACTGTACAAGAGGGAGAATCAAAAAGTAAAGGCAATTTTTACATTATGGGATATCCCGGAGAGCAAGAGACGAAGCATGAAGTGAAGACATCCATTTTCTCCAGTGAAGATAAAATTCAAAAGTCAACCCCCAGCCACACGCACACACACATAAGAAAATCATGTTAATGTATTTTTGGGACATGAAGGGGCCTATTCTGGCAAATTTCCAAGCGCACGGGCAACCAGTGAACAGTGCAAATTACTGCAAAAGAAGAGAAACGCTGTACAATCCTCACATCCTCAATGCACATCCTCATACAGCAGCAGCGACAGTAGAGAGAGTGCAATAGCTAGGGTATGAACAACTTCGTCTTCTGTCCTCTGAAGGAGGTGCTGCGTGGTCACAGATTGACCTCTGATGATGAAGGAAAGGAAGCGGTGCACACCTGGCTTCAGGAGCATCCAAAAAACTACTACTTTGTGGGAATACAGAAGCTAGATGAACAATACAGCAAATGTGTCGTCTTGCATGAGGACTGTGTGGAAATGTGATATATTCAATATCTCACAGTTACTTCTATTAAAGCCGTTAAATGCATTTTGCTTTTACTTTTTGATTCTCCCTCATATAATCACAATGGAAACGCATGCTTGTAACTAAAGTTAACACCTATTTACTAAAGTAACACAAGCACAGAAATGAATGCTACAATGCACCATGTAGTGTTGCTTCTCAGTTTAATCAAACCAAGTAAAGATACCGGATTTGTGCCCATTACTGGTTTTGATTTTAAATATATTGCCTTTATTCTGTTCAGTATCATATGTTACAGGTGATATCACATGGTCACACTGCCTCGTTTCCCGTGGTGTACAGCCCTGACATCCACACAACTCATCATCTCTGCTTTACTGGCATTCAATTTAGTATTGTCTGTAACTCTAACGTGTCAAACATATCACCAGAGGATGATTGAACCGGAGGTAAATGCTAGTTCTGTACATTTGAGACTATTGCCAGAGATAACCTAGCTTTCTTGTTTTTTATTTTCACATAATACCGTTTTCACATATTATTGTCTCATATTACTATCACATGACTATTTCCATTCCCCATATCAATGGCCGCAAAGTGTAAAACATCCTGTCAGGGCAATCGTGAGAACCAGCCAGACTTTTTGTAACAGGATTAAATCAGGTTCTGATCTCCTTTTAAAGACGATTCCAGGTGGCAGACATTAACATGGGGCGTTCTGAATCTCGAGGCGCAGGAGAAACATTCACTTTTCATGTCCAAACGAAGTCGAGAGCTGCTTTGTGGTGAGAGAAGCTCATCCTCAGAGGAAGCACTCAAGAACAATAATAATATCCTGAGAGGCCATGCAGCGGCAGTGTAATTAAAAAGCTTTTCTGTATTGCTCCAGGAACAAGGAGGGACTAAGCAAGGGGGAGTCAACTCAGACAGGAAATTCCAACAGAATATACTGGCAAAAAGCCTAACAACACAGCCCCATGCCAACTACTATACTCTATGTCTCCAGGCTGCCTTGAGTCCTGGGAAGCCACAGGCTAAATTGTACCCTCTTCCAGACTATTTGTTTCCCCCTTCTTTCGAGCAACATATGTTTTTTTCTTCTTCTCTGTCATGTATCTGCTTACAACAGCCTGCAATTTGTAAAAGGTCGAAGGTGTCTCGTTTTTTTTCTCTAGTTTATCTGCACCTTCAAAATGTGTACTCTGTCTTATATCTCTTTTTTTATCCTGTATTGACCCCCCCCCCCCCCCATCTGTTAGCTGTGACATCAGAAGGGTCACAGGGTCACGGGGAGTGAATTAAACTGGCTTCCAGGTATGAAAAGCTGTATTAGGTAAATTACTTTTCATGTAACACCCACAGAACACACTAAAATTATACCATTCATACTCGAGTACTTTTGAGAAAAACCTGGGTGGATTTGTTTATACTACACCAAGCATCTATTTTAGGTACCTGATGTCTGTTTAATCCAGATCCTGTCAATTTTAACCAAAGAGTAAACATTGCCCATTAAATACAATTTTGTTATATGTGCAGGTGGGCATGACGTCAAAACAAGGCCTCACAGGTGACATGCTGAACATACTGAGAAATATATCAGAGGCAAGAAAATCCTACCTGCATATGGTATCTTATAAAGCACTAATGAAAATAAGCCCTGTTTCGCATGGTTGGTCAGCAACCAACACCACAATGCACAAAGTGATTTAGTGATTGTCAATAAGCAGTGACTAGTCTAACTCCAGTACAGGTTTGTTTATGGGACCTTGTCATACATACAGTAGCCCCAGATGTGGAGGATCCTCAGCAGACCTGTAAACCTTTCCTGTTAATGTTTATGAAACCGGGCTCTGCTGGCTTTTCTCTGGCAGTCTGAATGCATGTTGAAAAACTGGCCAGATTCATACAATTGCTTATACAATTTCCAGTAAGCTGCTGGCCCTCATAAGGTCATGCAGATCTGAGTGAGTTTTAATAGCTCTCATTATTAGCTCTAGGCAACATAAGCTATTGGTAATGAGCAGTTGCACTCTAGTGTCGCTAGCTAATAAGCCCAATGTATCATAGCAAACAACAAGGCTTTACTGTCTAGCATTTCAGACTTCATGTTATGTTTCACAAAATATTAACATGCTATTGACAAAACCATGGTGCTAACACAATGGCAAGTGTTTTCCCTAACAATAATTACATATATGACTTAACATGCTTAGACTTGCTGCACTGTTATGTATTACTGATTCTTAAATGCATGTTTATAACTATGGGCAATTTCTAAGATCAAGTAAACTTTTTTTTTACT
This sequence comes from Chrysichthys thysi, assembly GCA_030068315.1. Classification (NCBI taxonomy): domain Eukaryota; kingdom Metazoa; phylum Chordata; class Actinopteri; order Siluriformes; family Claroteidae; genus Chrysichthys; species Chrysichthys thysi. The sequence continues at coordinate 9,939,572 of JAQLOM010000034.1, forward strand.
CAATTAAGCCCTGAGACTGTATGAATTATAATGTCTGTCTACTAAAGAATTTATTAGATGAATGTTTACTAAGGACCATGCACATTATTTCATGTGTAAGTGGAACTAGCTTTAGTGTGTAAGTGGAACTCCACCTACATCCATGGTCCTTCTGTATTATTACAGTCGATCCTCTCATCTACGGACACCGCATTAATGGATATCGGATGCAACGGACAAAATCTGCTGGTCTGAATACATAATCCATTAACCAGAATGCCCGGTACGAAAGTTTTAAATTCCCGGGTGTTGTGAACTGAGACCAGTAGTTCAGCAATTGTCCACTAGGCGGCCGTGGCGTGTGTGTTACTAGTTGCTTACAAGCGTTGGTTGAGCTGTGGTCGTTGTGAACCTATACTGTTTTTTTGGTGATTATTTGGTGTTTTTCACCTCAATGTTTTCACAGTGTACTTACCTATTTATATTGGTTGTTATGCTGCTTGTCATGTGTATTTTTATTGACCTTAGTGGTGTTTTTCCTTGTATTTCTATTATTTTAACCCCCCCACAATAAAACACTTCACATCATCACTATTCAAGTCAATGGACAACCTCTCCCCCCAATTAGTCTGTTAATGCGAGGATCAACTGTACGTTTTTGCTAATCATGAGCCATAAGTCTCCACTGAAAGAAAATTCAACAAAAAATACTTAAATGTGGAATAATCCTCATGAGAACATGTTTTTTTTACTTTCCCCTTTTCAGCGAACATAAAAGATGTCCTTGGACACAATGGATGTCCAAACATCTTTGCATCCTTGTCTAGGTCGCTGCTATGTCAGCACTAGGTGCGCTATAAAGCTTAATAATGGGAAGAATAGCTGTAGAGGAAGTGCTCTTTCAGATGGACAAAGCTTGTCGATGCGTTTAAAGGAATCGCAGCTGGAGTTCACTCTCTGTTGAAATTCTAATGTCCCAGGACATTGGAGAGATAAAAAAAAAAAAAAACAAGAATATATATATATAAAAAAAAGTGTTTTCTATAGGCCATGTTCTGTGATAAGGTATGGCTAGGTCAATGAGCTATTTACATAAAACAGCACACAACCATATAGATTAAACCTGGATCTGGCGTCAACATCAGTGGGTTTTCAGGGAAGAGTTTGCTTTAAAAGCACAAACTAAAACCAGCTGTAGATGTACAAGGTAATTTGCCTTGTGGGTGTCATTCCCAGGGGTAAGGATTTAGATAGACTTCCTTGTTGGGGTACTTATTTAATAATTACTTTTTACAGGGAGTTCTCTTATTTGTACTTATGCTTTTATTTCAAATATCTCCATACAGTTTGAAGTTATGTATTCTTAATAAAACAAGGGTTTGGCTACTACTCTTTTTTTCCCCCAAACAGCTATTTATTTAATTTTTAATTTTTCTATTACACACAGCTGTAATTATTTTCTTAATTCCATGAGATGAGAGACATACTTATGGCTAACATTCATTATGCGAGGTCCCTAGGTTAGAAAGTCCTTGTCACAATGCCACTTTTGATGATGACTCATCATTGGATGTCCCTTTAGTACTTATTATATTGTTTGTCTTACATAATCCCCACTAGCAATTGCAGAAATTGTTTGCTGAACTAATAGGATGACTTAGTATGCATTTTCATTTCTAAAACATTTACAACCCAGTGTGGGGCTGCCAGCCTCAGCACAACTGGACACATAGATAATAAGGTCGAAGGAAACTCTAAGGAAACATTACCCCTCAGCTCTTGTTTTTCCAAAGGAAGAGAAGATTATGCTCTTAATTAGTGCTTCCAAAGGGAAGGCTCAATTTACGGGATAGCAACAAAGAGAAGGGGGATGGGGAAGGAAGATGTCCAACAGTCTGGTATGGGGGCCCCCTATTACAGAGGGGAAAGGGGGTAGGAGGCTGAGAAGACCTTTCTTTCCAACAATAGGGGTGCAGTCCGCCTTTATGGTGATTCAGAGTACACTGGAGGAGGCTCTAACTCTCAGCATGACCCATGAGTAAGGGGTCATGGAGGTAATGCGTACATCAAAAGTATTCTTCCCCTACACAGCAGTGTTGGCCTTATTGAAAAAAAAAAGATAAACAGCTTCAGTCAGCAGTATGGAGAGGGGGACAAGTTAGAACTAAAGACTAAAGAGGAAAGCAAGTGTGGCAGAGTCAACAGTGGCAGGAATTAAAATGCAAACTTCAGGAACTGGCAAGCAAACAAGCACCGCGACTGTTTTTCTTCTTTAGGGTGGTGTGGAATTGCAGCAGTGTAAGTCCTTCAGCTGAGGGTCTTAGTACAAGAGACTGTTTTTCCATGTGCCATTCAAACAACTTGTAAAAAAGCATTCATGGGTAAAACGTGATAGATCACCCCCCACTTAATGCGACCCTGGATCACTTGATGTCTAATGGTGGATGATGGTCATGTTTGCCAGCTCTCTAAGAAACCTAGTGACAACAAAAACACTCCGCATATCTGAGATGTGATCTATCGTAGAACACAATGGCCAAATAGCCTTTCTCTGAGCCAAACCTGCTGCTTGAACGAGTGCGGAGGAACATTTCCACTTTGAGAACATTTTCAGTTTTTGTTTTCTGTGCAATGCTTTCATTTTCTTCTCTAGAGATGGTAGAAAATATTGGAGTGTATCTTGCTATTCTTAACATCACTGAATTGCCAAATGTAAGCTTTATAATATGACCAAACCTCCTGCCAGCTAAAACCCTGTGTTTTGGTAACAAATTGTTACTAATTCTTGTTTTATAGCACAGGCGACACGGCACATCTGGTAAAATGGAAAGTTTCTGTAATGCTTTTACAGCATCATGGAAATCTATTCTGTGGATGTTTATAGTGGCAAGTGAGAAGTTGCACTTAGAGAGAGCAAGCCACTTGCCATATGCAGCTGATTTAATAAGCTACACGAATGTTAACATATTTGTGTGACAAAACAAAACGTTTACATAAATTTCTATGTTTGCTGTGTGGTGAAATTCATTACATAACCATAAAACCAACAGTTTGGGTCACTTCTGTTATTTTAAATAATGGACATGGTTTCTGCAGTGGGGTTAAAACACAAAACAGGAAATTGTCCATTAACTGTGCGCAAAGTTTGGAACGTTCTGGAAACCGTTCTGAAAACCATACTTTGGTGCATGAATGTCTCTGAATGAAGAGCTCTTACTCCTGGCTTGACTGTAAGTTATGAAGCTGTGTTGTTTCCTAGTGGGGTTTTTTTTTTGGTTGCATAAATAAGATGTTAACATTAAGGATTTTAAGCCAACCATGTGCAGTCATGAGCACAACGCACAATTTCATGGATTACGTTTACTTTTGCTGATTGCCCTCAACAGAAAGCTACAAAGACCATACAAAATTAATTGTGGTTGACCACTGATGTTCTGGGCTTCAGAATTGTTACATTTTCATCTGTATGATGTCTGTCTTGACATTGCCGATGGGGACCTTACAACAGAAACACTCTAGGATTCAGGATCTGTAGTCCTTGTGCTGCACCTGGGTGAAGGATCCTTAGTAAAAAGACTAATATTGTTTCTGAGTAGCTGAGGAAGCCTTGAGGAGCATTAGTCGGATTGTTGTGTTTTGCATCATCATTCTGAGGAGTGGATGAAAGCACGTCCTCTTAAGTTGCCCTGTTCTATTGAAAACATCTTTTGCTAAGTCAGCACACTTCCACCACTGTTCCTATTTTAGGAACCATCCTGTTTACTCTGTTTTGCCCTCAGTGGTTGTGTATGGGTACATCCTGCAAAAATTCTTTTTGGTTAGGTTTCACCTCTGAACTAGCTTCCTTGGACCTTTTGTTCTCTTGGATTCAGGGAGCCACAGTGTCATGCTAAATAGTTTTCTTGTCTATATTATAACAAATGGTTTTTAAAACTTGATCGGTTTCCTTTGCAGTAACAGTGACAAAAAAAAAACTAAACAAAACAACAACATTACTGTGGGTAAATAAATTCTAACAAATTTGAAATTCTGATAACAAGTGCAGGGTACATAATATTTGAATTCATTTCTACTAAATCTGAGTAATGCATTCAACATTCAAAACACAGTGAAATATGTCTACAAGAATTGGACAGTTGTAATCTTTTTTTTCCCCTCAGAAATGTTTGTTGCTGTTGAAGCAATTATTTTGCCTATTCCCCATGGCTTTGCATCAGTCCAAAATATGCCTTCACAACTAAAAATCTGAGCTGAATATTTTTTTATTAACCTTAATGGTTTTCGAAACAAGCCGTTATCATGGTAACTGAGGTGAACCCAGGTAACGAGACATTCAGTATAAATGCCAGAACTCCCTATACCTCTGGAACCACACTCTCGTTTGGGGACTTTCAGACAGTATACAACTTCAGAATTTACCTGGCTGTGAAGCAAGTATAAAAGTAAATAAACAGGGAGCTATGAGTAACCAATGTAGCTTTTTTCAAGTTCACACCAGTGGAGAAGTCAAAAGCTGGAAGTGTTAGTCTGCATGTATCTCTTGGTTAAAGTCTTTACATGTGAAGGCCAACCTGGCACCAATACCAAGGTCTGTACAATTTCAGCCACTGTGAGTGGCTCAGCCTTAGATTTTTCCAAACTCAGACATTTACACACAGCAATGTCTGCATTGTAGGCACTGATGACCACAGAATATTGCACTTGGAGCAGAAAGTGTAGTGTTGACGAAATATATAACAGTATAAGTTACAGACTACACATGGGTTACAAACAAAAATAGTAAAGCATATAATTTATATTATTCCGATGGTCATCAAACCATTCCGTGAGGCCTTAATCGACCATAACAGAGCCACAGGTTTTATCTTTAATTTGTCACCTGTACATCGATCTGGACATGATTATTTTGTTAAGTCCATATGTTTCAGCCTAGAAGTGCACTCCAGAACCTCATGTACTTAGACTGGAACTAAATCCACTATGTTTTTGTTCACACACTTGTTTAAGTCCTCTTGGTGCTCATGTAAATATTGTCTGACGAGCAGAGGCATGCTTCTGTCTGGCCCTCAGAGTGCACTCTGCATAGGGCAATATTTATTTTAGCACAAGCTGCTAGAGAAGACCGAAAAGAATCACAAGAGACCTATGTAAACACTTCAGAGGATCTAAGACGACCCTGCAACACTTTACCGAAAAGTAAGCCACCTCTGAGCATTATGCTAACTGCAGATCAGACCAAAGCTGGTAAACATCATATTGTGAAGTGAATGACAATAGAAGGAGGGATTAAGTGGGAAATGCTGCATTATCCCCCCTTTTCTACTGTAGTGCCAAAGAGTTGCCATAGAATTCATACAGGTTTGCGTTATGCTGTCTTATGAATGCCGCCACACATGGACATACAAACATTCCCACCTATTCCCACTCACATTCACACCTTTGGGGAAATTTTTGCGTAGCGAATTAACCTAATCCCCTCTGCATGTCTGTGGATGGAAACTGGAGTACCGGGAGGAAATCCACGCAGGCACAGGGAGAACATGCAAAACGCACACACACGAAGGCCCCAGTCGGCTGCAGGACTCAAACCCAGGCCTTCTTCCTGTGAAACGGCAGTGCTAACCACTTCACCGCCGTGCTGCCCTCACAGTAGTGATGTAGGCATTAGTGATTACCCACATCTTTAATACATGGGAGCAGCTTGCATGTGTTCTGTGGCCATGTGGACAGGCCAATGTAATAGTCTTTCTCTCAGTCCATTTGGCTCTACAGTGGAAAAGAGGCTTTTGCTGTGATGATAAAAAAATTATTAGCAGGATATACTACAACACAGTCAAGACAAATTGCACTTCATAAACATATTTTGTTTATAATGTTTTGCAATTTTATGTAATGAGATACACTACTAACTGCTTTCCATCCTATTACTTACACTTTACAAAAAAAGAAATATTAATAGTTGTGAGCCCTGAAAACTGTCATCTTAATGTCATTATGTCTAACCTTCGTTTAGCTGTCAAATGAAAGACCTACTTAAGAGTGTCCACCTGTCAGTTTCCATTATATCTGCTCATTGCGATGACAATGAAATGAAATTAGGATTGAAAATTGCCATCAATTATGAGGGCAACAAGAGTGAAGGTGAGAAACATAAAAGTCGTGTGATGGGAATGTCTGAAACAGGTGGAGACTGAGAGCTCCTCTGGTTGAATAGTTGCAGCCTGACAGTGAGGAAGAGTTCTACAATGATCTCCGTCTCAGCTAAGAGGAGGGTCATTAGCACAAATAATATAGACGTCACTTTAGACACTTTAATTTGGTAATTAGGCCATTAATGGCAGCCAAACTTATTCTAAAGTGGAATGAGTGTAGCGGAGAAGTAGGTGCCCTTAGCTTTTAGAATGGAAAAATGGAGCATCTACTGCAGAATCTGAATCAGAGTTTAGATTAGATAACTAAAGTGTGTCTGCCACTTTTCCATGCTCAGATAAAGTCTTTTTCTAGATGTTCCGTAGATATAAAGGTTTCACTGATAACTCATTAAAAGAAAATATGTGAGATTGCCTCGTCTTAGGGAAGCAGATGATTTATAGTTTTGCAAACCAGTCCTCTAGTGTCTGGTACATACTTTTGATAAATATGGCCAAGAACCACCTGCTTTCACAGAAAAAGGCAAATTAATTGCCATAGGTGATGACCAACCACGGATTTTTTCCTGCAGTCCGATGGCAAACATGAGAGATCTCATAGATTGTTTGATCATCGCTAATTTCTTCACACAAAACACTTTACACACTACTGCGTTCCCATGAACGTGTTTTTCAGTCCAATGACCATGTTGCCTAGAAAAGCGCTGATTTGTGGTGTTCTTCCACTGGAAACTGGCACAAAAGTGTGTATACATGGAAGTGTGGAAAGCCAGATTGCAACTTTCAAGATCTTGAAGGCTGTGGTCAGAGAAGTGTACAAAAGCTGTCATACACTTCATATCCTGTGGGTGGAGCATCTGAGGCTGATTTTGAAACTATGGAACTGTCAGTTCTCAGCAAAACATCTCATCTTTCCAAAGATTCTGAAGAACTTAGTCATAGTGGCATTGTGATACATCTAGAGAAAATTTACTGACTTCCATTTTACATGTGAGTTTGTCGTTGGGCCCATGTGTAAATAAATATCAGAGGTCTGAAGTCCCTTTTCATTATATGTTTAAATAGATATCCAGCAGGGTTATAGGTTTTATTTTTCCACTAATGACCTCCGAAAAACTGTCTTGTAGTTTCTCCCAGCTGAAAAATGTCACATAAAAGTAATTTAGTACATTTTGGCATAGATTTGCCTGCGTCATGAATGTGAATGTGTTACTGTAGAATTTTTTTGCCATGAATTATGTGGTAACAGATACTTAGACTAACCTGCAGCATACTGCTACAGATATCAAATGTAAATTAGAGTTGATGCACACAAAATGATAAACTAACATCTGGTCTTTACCTTTCCGATAGGAGAGGGCAAGACCCATCAGCAATCTGATTAAACAGCATTTGTACTTTCTTTAAAAATAATCTCAAAGCTCACTGAAGTTTAACAATCACCATTTCCATGATGAAGATACACATGTGCCACAGATGTGTCTGGATTCAGTTTATTCTCCTTGATGGTAATTGTTATCATATGCTGCCATTTGTTGAACTGCTTTAAATAAGGCACTGCATAAATGATGGCAGTGTCTGCCTATTTTAGTCATACCTACAGGTCTGATGTGTTGGAATGTGAATTATCACAAAGATAAACAGTTGATGAAAGATTAGGTAGCTAGTCTTGTCAATGAGCAAACGTTAAAATAAACTGTGATATCCGATGCTCAGAATTGAAGCTGTATTCCTTTTGACACCTAACCGAGTCATCTGACGGTTCAAGTTTTGACTGCAAAGCAGCCTAAAGATCATATGGTCTTGTATGGTGCCACATACTACTTGAAGTAGATAGATGAACATGATTCAAAGGTCTTCATCATTATTACAAAGACATGTGGGATGTGGGTGTAATTGGACCATGTAATCATTTGTCTACATCAAATGAAAGCCATGCAGGAAGTTGTTTTTGTAGTACACAGTATATGGTTCTCTCTGTATTTTATTACGTTATTCTTACTAATCCCCATGCCAAACGCATGTATGAGAGTGTGTTTTGAAGCCTTCTTCAATATAAGGCATTGGGTAAACATTTCAAGGTTTGAAAAGTCTGCTTCATTGCAGTCATCGCAAACGTCACAGGATCTATTATTCATGCTGCGCCTAACATGAAGGTTGTCAAGCTCATATTATTTCTTCTGTCTGAGTACATTTTCATTAGGAATTACATGGCAATTTTACTGTCTCACTGCATTTGACAAGCTGTCGTGTCAAATTTGCCTGAAGTGTCAAACCTGAACTACGCAAATTCAGACCAACACAAGAGCTATTTAGGATGAAACATGGTCTGCATTTCCACGGCTAGGGTATGCCCACTGCAACAACATTTCAACGTCTTACTCAGAGATCTGGCACAAAGATTATCCTTAAATGACAAATACATAAATTTACTGCCTTGCTTTGAACGTTTTGACCCTCGAGATCTCTTTTAAATCAAAGCACTGATGTGGATACTCAAAAGCAGCCAGGATACACAAAACTAAAAAGAATCCTTAAACGCATTTATATAAAAAAAGAAGAAGAAGAAGAAGAAGAAGAAGAAGAAAAATGACTTTGGTGTCTGAAAGTATTTCCTTTGGTTGCAAAGTGAAATTCCACCGGAATACAGTGTGCCACTTTAAACGAATTGGAGCTCCTGTAAAAAATCTATCTGTCAACATAAAGAATGGCAAAATCAAAACAGTAGAAGCAGATCGCTATCTGGCAACCACACTAAAGCCCATGGGATACTATTTACAGCATTAGGGCTACCAAATCAGATAAGACAAAGCATATTTGCTTTCAGATTCAACATCACAATTCACTTGATCAATGATAACTTCTCAGTCAACATTGTCCCTTCTCTCTGTTTAGTAATTTGGTAGCTAGGCAGAGTAAGAGACTAGCTGTGATTTTTTTTTTTTTTCATGGAAAAAAGATGGGAAGCTCGCAAGCTCTATGAGTTGTGGGTTGAAGTCGGCAGGCTTGTTAGGTGTTGTTTTGTGTGGGTGAAAATATGCTCTTTTTTCACTTTGACCTGCTTTTGGCAGGCCTAGGATGACTCCCTCTGGGCCCAGACGCCTCTGTGTCTCTACCAGCAGGGTGAGGCCTGCCCTGATGGAAGAAAATCTTACCTGAAGCAGAACGTTTTTTGGCTGCTGCCCAGGCATCTTTAGCTAATGAATACACAGAGCACTCCTACCAAACAGCGGGAAAACACAGGGAATTGGTTGGGAACAATATGTTGGTGGGGTGAGGTTGGGGGGGTGGGATGACTAATTTACTAGATTAGCAGACTTAATTTGCTTTAGCAACTGTTAATAAAAACAATAACTTGACTTTACTGAACAATGATGTTTCTATCCTTACCCCATATAACTGTCTATATACTTCTGCTTCAAACTTAATATTCCAAGGTTGTTTTTTTTCATAGCTGAAGCTACTAAAGCTTGAGAGTTTAGATGGATAACTTTGGCCTCTTTCAGTGCATGGGTGTGGTAGAATGATACAGATTTTCTGTGCGTTTCCACACCCAACAGCTCAAAAACCCAGTGTTGCTTCAGCTGCTGAGCATTAGCAGCAAGATGAGTTAATGGCTGGCTTCAGCGTGGCTGCTAAATACTGAGGGCAAGATAGGTTTACTTAGTAATCTACAATAGAGACATCTTAATCATGCACATGTAGACAGTTGCATGATACTAGAAGAAAAAGAAGATAAATCAAACACTGAGCAGTGAGCAACCAGTTTGGTATTCTATTGAAACAAAAGTGAATGAAAAGCAAAATTGCAGACAAAGGCAAATTTAAAGGAAATAAGGGATTCAATCTAGTTAGATCACCTTTTTGGCCTAGATGTGAATCGCAATTTTCCTGAGTTAGTAAAGAATATTCAGTGAAATAAAATGCTGTTACTAAACAAAGAAGCGTTCCACATTAGCCATTTACATTTTCCCCCATCTCCTAGTATGTCATGGGGATTTTGGAGCAAGCATGATCCTTTCATAGGATGCAACTGTCTTGAAAAAGAAGGAGCAGGAGGGGATTTCACTCCTATGGCTTAACTTGTTTTGGGCCAAAAGCAACAGTTTGTACAGATTTATAGTATAATGTCAAATGTGCACATTTTCAGCAAACAGAACCACTAAATGATAAAGAGCTGTCTAAAGAGATATTCATCACAATCCTCATGTCACTACCTTGTCAGCAGACAGATTCAGGCCTAGTGTCAGTAAAGGACCTGAGACTTAGTGCATTTTTCTTGTGCTTGTGATGATGTGTATGTGGCTCCATGCCACAGCAAGTCACGAATACGGCTTGTTGATTTCACTGGTTTCATGCCATCATCCGAGTTTGTGATAAGATCCTCCCTAGATCCCCGCTAAACTTGAAGGAGGAGGAGTGGGATGAATATGAGAGCTAGCAACAAGTCCGTATCTGCTAGTGTGGTGTGCTGACCTTGCTTCTCTTTGAAGTCCAAGCCAAGAATGCACATTGTGGGAAATTACCTCGGCCACAAAACTGATTCGTCTAGAGGCTTCACATTTGCATAGATTTGCACCTTGTTATTCAGACTGTCCTTGAACCCTGACACCAAGACTCAACAGACAAATTCTCTTCAAGTCTATGAACTTTAGATACCGCTAACTGTAAAAAATGTGCATATATATTTTTTGCCTTTTTGCCAGTGCTGCCTTGGGCTTTCGCTTTCCTCCCACTTTCCAAAAACAGGTATGTGGATTGGCTATGCTAAACTGCCCCCAGGTGGGAATATATGACTAGCATCCCATCTGGGTGAATACTCCTGCCTTATGCCCGTGTTACCTGTATAGGCTCCTTATATTTTTCCCACATTACATATGGTCCCCTAGGTATGATGGCCCGACTTATGGTTTTTCGAAGTTGAGATTACGATTGCGACGCGCTAAAAATTGTAAAATATTTCGGAAATATTTAAGATTCGCGGCCAGGCATCGCTGGCAGGCCAGCGTAACAGCAAATGATGTACTATACCTTTAGATAGTGTCCGGATGGACGAGGACGTTGTCCGGATGTATGCAGACGATTCCCAGATGTACACATCAATAACCTTGCGTGATGCCTCACTCTCTCCTACCAACTCACGGAGTTAACTCGTGAATCAGTGTACTGCAGTGCATTACCACATGTTTTTTTTGTACTTCAAAAGCTAATTTTAATTCAAAAGCATGTCTTCTAAACGCCCCAGCATGTCTCCTACAGGAAAAGACTCCTGGGTA
>JAQLOM010000034.1:9951075-9969271 GCA_030068315.1 Chrysichthys thysi
CACACACACACACACACACACACACACACACACACACACACACACACACACACACACACACACACACATCTGTCTTATTATCCTTCTGAGGACCTTTCAATGGCATAATTATTAACGCAGCTAATTAATGCTATGCCTTCATCTAAACTTAACCCTAACCTCAGTAATGAAAAGGAAACTTTTGGCTCATTAATTTTTTTCTTATTTTGTTTAAAAAAAAAAAAAAAACACTTTCCTGGCGAGGTCCATCCAGTTGTCCTCACAAGGCCAAAATTGTCAGATCTTACCATCCTTCTAAGGATGTTTGGTCCTTATTTACCTTATTCTCCTATGGCATGATCAGCAGTGCCTACGAATTTATTGTGCTGTCCACATTTGTGTTGTATATTCAAAGCAAACCACAGCATGTACCTGAGAGCTTAAACGTGCTTCTCTCAGGAGCACAGTACACTATGAGCAAAGGCTCATGCTTTCCTTTCCATAAAACCACGGTGGCCATCCTGCACACTTCCACTAGGCTTGAAATTAGAGGGTGTATCAGCGTAAAAGCAGACATGAGTTCTAAAAGCAGACATGCGTCTCTGCAGACAGAATGCCAAAATACACCAACTCTCTTCTGTCCAAACAAATCTCAGTTTCTCTTGGGCTTTGACCTCATCTCCATGAAAAACAAGCCTTAATTTGCAGAAACCACAATGCACTACTAAGCACAATACACACATCTTGCGAGGTCATTTCACCATGTTGTGGGACGCACACTGTAAGGCCATGCATGAGCTAGTGCAATAACAGTACTATTCACTTGCACTCATTATTTGGCTAAATGACTAAACTTCTTTGCGTTCCCAGACAGCTGCCTGTCCACCATCAGTTGGGGGATTCCTCTGTTTACACAGTCATCCCTTGGCTGTTTATTTTGCTGGTCACACACTTACCTATAAACCATTGGGGCTTTGGAGCGTGTACAACGATGACTAGTGCTGTAAGCCTGGCCTGTGCTTGTCTTTAAGACATGACATTAAGGACACAGGCAAGTTCCTGGAAATGATTCAGTTAGATGGAGACAGATGATTCGCTGTGGCGACCCCTGAAGGGAATAGCCGAAAGGAGTAGTAGTAGTAGTAGTAGTAGCAAGTTCCTGGAAAGTCATGTAGGGCTCATTAGCCGTTGGTATTTCTCTTCATCAAGTCAAAATGCTTTGATTTAGGATTAGTATATCTCTGATATTTGATGGGTTGATTACAGTAGAGCCGGACTCCATTTTGTGGAATTACTGTAAGTAAAACAAAAATCAAGAAACGTGTACTGGAACAATATTCACCTAACAAGCTATTATCAGGCTTATAGGCCTTAACATGACACATGATCCACACAGGCCATTCTGGTGGTGGTGGTAAAGGCTCAAAGGTTAAGTCTCTGGGTTGCTTCTCCAAATGTCAGGGGTTCAAGCCCCAACACTACCCAGCTACCACTGTTGGGCCTTTGAGCAAGGACCTCAGCTGCATCTGCTCCAGAGGTGTTGTGTCATGGCTGATCGTGTGCTTTGACCCCAACTTCCCTACAAGCTGGGATATGCAAAGAACAGCCACTGCTCTTTGCTGTATTAAGTATTAAAAGGCAAAGCAGTGGAAAAGTACCAAAATGTAAAACTTTACAAGTATGTCCTGCTTGTTTCAGGAAAGTTATAACATTGCTCTGTACTATGTATTTTCCTTTTCTTTCCACTTAAATGGCCTCAGACATGTTCTTCCTGCCACGCTTAACTGATGTGCTGGCCTGTCTCTGAGCTACGATGCGGGTACTGGCTGACATTATGTTTTCATTATGGTGAGCACAGATGTGCCTGTGCATTTGAGACAACACATCTTACAGTGTCTCGCCTGCACACTAGCTGGCGGAAGTAGTGTTCTCAAACAACTGAGCGTTTACAACTCCCACACATTTTTCTTCTCTTTTTTGACTCTGCAGTTGTTTATTATGTGCCATTCCCAGCATAAGGAGCACCATATTGCAAAGCAGTTTGAGTGTTTTGAAGCAACAACATAAGACAAGCAGATTTTACTAGTAGGACATGATGTATTCAAACTTTATGTGGATTTTGAAAGAAAGGTGTCATCAGTATACCTGAAACAAAAGAACATGAGACTGTGGATCCACACAGGAAGGAGAAAACAGGAAAGGACTTTCCCCGAGTCTGATGCTAGGATTAAACCATGCATGCTGGGAATGGCATGCCTTTAAAAATGAGCGGAAGAAGAAAGGAGTGGGAGAAACGAAGCAGGAATGAAAGGGGGAGCTGTCTAATCCCCTAAAGCATCCATATATTGCTCCCAACTCCTCTCCCACTGCTTGTAAATGGCTTGGAATGTAACATGTTGTCTTTGGACCCCATGCGTGTGGACTTCTCCAGTATGGAGAGATTTATGTGTGCAGACATTGCCTAAAGCGCCATCATTTTGACTTTTAACTAGAGGCTTTGAAGCAGCAGCAGAGCCTTCTAGCATTAAAATAATATCACAGAGATGTACTTTCATTTCGGAGTAATTTATGTATTATATCTTCCTGGGAGTTTAGCTGTATCTCTGTCAACACTCAAATGTGTGCGAATATTATTACAATGTGTTTGAAATCAGAATGGGTTCTGCTTGTCTGTAATCACAGCCTTTTTTTCCCCACATGCTTTTTAGCAGTATGTTTTAAAGCTCTGCAATAATCTTTAGAAGTTACGAGTTAACTGTACAAATATATTATTCATTATTTCCACTTTTTTTTTTAATCTTGAAAATCTGCCACACAATTTTAAGTTCCAACATCAGAATGTGTGTGTGTGTGTGTGTGTGTGTGTGTGTGTGTGTGTGTGTGTGTGTGGGTGGGGGGACAAAAACTCATGGGGCGTAATTCAAGCTAGCACTAAGGGAAGATGACGAGGACTTCCCCATAACTAGGCTCATTTGTTATATAGGCCACAACTTCACTCATTTTAGCTTTCCTAAAGTGTTAAAAAAGCAATGAAATAACCCAAACCTCTAGTTCAAAATAAACTCTATAACCTTACTCATAGACACAAGGAAAAAAAAGACATCCTTCTTCATTTATTTGCCATATCTAATCTTTAAATCCCTTTTAGTGCTAGCCAGACCCCCAAATGAAATTTAAGATGAGGAGAAGAGGGGGCAACTTGGAAGGAAATCAAGTTAACTGTTTATAAAAGCCACATGAATTAATCTCTACACAAATTCCCTCATTCATTCACTGAGCCACTTTTGGCCAAAAAGGTAGTGTCCACACGGAGTCAGAAAACAAAGTGAACTGAGGGCACAAGTAAAACTCAAGCACAGGTTTCTTTGATAACACAAGTTCATCTGACACTAACCCTGCACCCCATGTATTTATTACAGTCACAAAGGCTTTACTGCAAACATGGATGAAAGCCAGCGCTATAAATAATGTATATTCTTGGGTCACCTTACGCCTTAGGAGAAATATACAGCTAGTGGCTTTAAAATAAGAATATTTCCCACTCTGAAAATATATCTGTCCTGTCGAAGAAAACAGTCAGTTCCAGATAGCAAACCCCTGACAGGAAGAGAAAACTGGCCTAAGTCAATAAGCCTTCCTGTAATCTCCCTTCAAATCTTCTCAGATATCGGCCATTAGGAGAGACAGTATTGATAAACACAGACCACTGTAAATGATTTGTTATTTCTGACTCTTTCAGGCCAATATGAAGATGAAACAATTAATATTTTTGTGTGCATGTCATGGTGCTCAATTTGGGTATTATTATGGACAATAGGATTGTGTTCAAGTATTCATTTCATCAACAACAACGAAAGGAATCTGATATCTGATCTTGTCCATCTAAATATATGTTTATAACACACTAATTTATAAAACTGCAGAGACTGGAATAAGAATGACGTAGATTAACATCACAGGACACACCCCCAACATTAACTAGTGTAATAACAGTTAAAAACATGCCAGTTAAAGTAGCATTGCTAAAATGTTGTCAAACGTGACAACGTATTGACCTGTTGATCCTGAGCCTCAAAACAGTGCGTTTTTACCTGAAGGGTAGAGTCTTGATTTAGACTGCTAAACCTGTGAAAGATTGCTATTCTTAGACTGCTTCTGACAGGGGCAAGGAACCACAGTGGTGGAAGGGCCTCATTTCGAGAAAGAGAAGAAGGGAAAACAGAGCATAAATCCCTTTCTCAGGAAGATTAGTGGTTGTCCCTTTAGAGTGGGCTATGGATGGGGCAGCTTTTTTAAGCCACATTTTTCTCTACCAGTAGCCTGACCCTTAGTGCATTCCCCCATCCCTGAGGCCACTTGCCGCATGGCTGAGCAGAGTGCCCTCTGCCCCTGTCATCCCCCACCTACCTCTCCAATACTCACCAGGAGAATTAAAGTGCCCTTACTACTATATCAAAGCACTAGCAGGCAAGAAATGGCAGCAATCATTCTTCCGAACACCAACATAGATCCACATGCCCACTCAGAGCTGTTTCTTTTTACATATTACTCTTTGGATGTGTCCTGGTTCTGCAGCAAAACCCACTGTGGCAAAATGCAAGAAGGTTGCACAGTGGAACGCTTACATTAATGTTACATCACTGAAATTTGATTTAAGCTAATGTCAAGGAATGTGGTGTGATGAAAAGCAATCCTTCACAGGCTACCGCTGAAACCACAAATTTTACCACACCTATCCAATCCAATGCAATCCAACTTTATTTATAAAGCACATTTAAAAAGTCCCAGTTGCCGCCAAAGTGCTGTACAATCAAAACTAAAACCCATACACATAAACAATACAAACACACATAAAACAACAACCATAAAAGATGTACAGCTCACCTTGAGGTAAAAGATAAAGAACACAAATACGTTTTAACACGAGATTTAAAAACAGGAAGAGATGGAGCCAACCGAACATGTCACCTGTAACTTTCTCCCTTCTCACATGCTTTGACAACATGCTTTCTTAAGTCATAAACACCTAGAAGTGGAGTATCTGCAGAAATGCAGGTATTGATCCATTAACAAGATACATGCCCTGACACCTAAGCAGCAGAAAAAGAGTGAATGCTCAATGCTGAGCCAAGTGTAACTTCAAACCTCATACCTACAATAAAGAATGCAGTCTAGGAGATTTAAGTATGGGGAATGTACAGTATAAGTCAGGACACTGGGACTGGAGGTAGTACCAAATATATATTTTACCTACAGTATGCCACTGCAATCATAATTTTAAAATGAACCTCAACAGGACCAGGTCTTTTACTGTTACACATTAATGTTTAGAGGTGTGTCATATTTAGACAATAAAAAACATAAAACATAAAACTTACCAAATCACTAAAATTAGCTTAGCACTAATTTATAAACACATGCCAGTATAACCAGCTGTCAGCCAAATTAGGGCTGTACAGAACGCCAACCCAACAGTCAGTTATTCTGTAAAGCCTGTAAACACAACCCAGAACACTTTCAAAGAAAAAAAAACTGTATCAAAGGCAATGCCAGCTTGAGAAAACAGATCAGATAAAACTAATAAATTAATCATCCTCTTAGGCTATGCTGTTTTTTTCTGGAACAATTAAAAAATATATATATTTATCATATTAAGTCCATGGTCTACTGCTAAAAAGTGCATGTTAAAATAAAAGCAAAAGAACACACAAATGAACTAGTTCAGGGCAATAAAAAAAAAAAATCCTTATTATTCCATCAGTATCCTCTGGCAGGTCGTCAACGCCCCATGAAACTGTAATATTCAAAAATGCTAAACTCTGTTATCAGTGTTATATCTCTGTGGTGTAAGATGGACAAAATAAATAATTGAATTTTCAACCACTGGTGCATCAGTAGTACATTATCTCACTTATACTTCAGAAATAAGAAACCATCCCTCCAATTTCCAATTGGTGAACATCTTTAAAACACAAGATTGATGCGGTTTTAGCATTACCATTAAAACTGTTCAGCCCGGCTTCTTGCACCACATCATTCATATTTTCCATCAACTGTTTAGTAACTCACGACTCTCAGTTTTTTTTTAATAATCATTTATAATATTCCTGTTTGTCTTTTTGGCTATGGAGAGCCTGTAGAGAAATGTCCTATTTAAATTAGCTTCCTTAACAATTAATGATCATTGCCTTCTTATGGCAGGCCACCAAGCCCTTCATTAAACAGTGAAATACAACGATATGAAACAGCCATTAGCATTTCAAAGGTCTTTTGCCATGCTCGTGTTTGTCAGAGGACTCTGATGGACGGTGTGGACCACTCTTCTACCAGCCGCTTAAGTAATTTATAACATTTATCCTCTGGGGGCAAGAACAAGGTCTTTCAACCTCGTTAGTCTGGTTTTTCATCACACTTTCACTGACATCTTTTAAACATGTGCTACTTTTTCCCTCTTTGCTTTATTCTCTCTTTTTGACCATTGAGTCAAGTGTTAAATTGACAAACCTTTTGGAATGCGTCGAGTCTGCATCCGCTAACTGCTAAATTAAAAAGGTTTCCTCAAGTATATCAAGAAAATGCTTGTGTGAAAACCTTTGTGGAAATCTTTCAAAGAACTGTCCTTTTTATACAATTGTCAGGCAGTTTTAGATGAGCGCTGTATGGCTGGTTCCATTAAAATTGATAACTATCCTTGAAGTCACCTTTAAAGCATTTGATCATCTCCTACTTACAATTTCATGCATGGGTCTGGCTCACCTGAAGGTGAACATCTGAGCATTTAATTTAAGATGGTTCTCTTACTTAATATTGATAGAGAGTGGTTAAGGTTTTCGGGTGCTATCTAGTGTTTTTTAATAAGCTTTCACACCTCGTGACATTGTGGTAGGTGAGGGCTTCTTGGGAAGGTCAGAGAAGCTGCTACCATCCAGGCCTGAACTCTTGCACTCCTTCTTCTCTGGGGCACTTCTGGTTGTAGAGTCCATGGTGGATATGGAGAGCCTGAGGACGTGAAGAAAGTAAAACAATGTATATTGTATACTGTCAGTGCCATGCTGCTGTCTATACACTAAATGTTTGTATTTTAGAAACGAGCCAAAAGGCTCATTACGTTATATTAAAAAAATATGCAAGGAAAACAAGAAGAAAGGAGTGACTAGCAGCTACCTAACGGAGCATTGTGCAGTAGGATTTAAGATTCAAGTACACAAAACAGACCAAACATGTGAAGAAAAATTCATCATTATTTCATCATTACCCGCACCCCATTTACCACCATTAATGTCTATAGTTTAAAGTGATAAAGTAGTCTACTCTAAATACTGTACACCCCAAGAACAAAGACGCAGCCTAGTGATTATAAAAAGAAGCATACAAAACGATTTGCCCCTGGGTCTCCGTCAATACCGCACTCAAACGCCATGCTGAGTGCAGATGACTTGGCAGTGTGCCGCTTGTTTAACTTTGTGGAACCTACAAGATTATCCTTGGTGCAGTGCAAATAAGTGGTGGGCAGGGACTGAAAAGAAGTCCCTCTTTGGAACTTTTCAAGCACTGATTGAGTCTATCCATGGTGTTTGCTCTTTGGCTAATCAGCATGGATGTTGAAAGTGCCTAAATAACAGATTTTATCAACAATTTAATTGGACAAACACTCATGTATTTTGCTAATAAGTGTTGCACTGAACACCCATAAATTAATAAGAACATTACATACATAATACCGTCTAAAACGATTTGTATTTTATTAGAATTAAGTGGGGAAAATGAAGTCACACTGTTCTTTTGATCCTCAAGCTTACAAGATGAGTAAAGCAAACATTAGCCTACGTAAAAATCTGGAAGAATGCTGTTAAGTGGTACGCAGGCCTACTGCAGATGGTGAGGCAATAATAAAATTACAGCTAAAACTGAAAAGACTTTACAATGGTTGGCAAAGTTCGAAACAGTTGTCCAAATTGGACGCCTTATGCGAATAGCTGTTCACTTTTATAGGAGACTTCACTGCCATGAACTCCACTGTTTAAATGTGCTAATACGTCACGTCAATAAAAAAGGAATTATTGCTAAATAATTTCCGACTGACTCAATTGTGTTCGCCAAATGAATGCTTTAACCCAGACTGAAAAGTTGATTTAGAGTGGAAAAGACAATCTGGTAAATGCTTGAAACATTTTTTAAAACTCATATGGACTTTAACTTTGGAAATTCATACTGCATTCCAGTGAGCTTAAATCTAAAATTACCCCACATTAGGTCCACAAGTCTTACATATAGTTTTGCTGATGGTAAATGCAAATATAAATTTTCATATGGCCAGAATCTTTTATGAGGAACATAGACCATATTCATCACTTCTCAGTGATGCCAGCTGAAGATCTTGCTGCCAAGGTAAGCCGATTCAAGGTGGGTTATTAGCCTTGGATGACATCTGCTTCACTGCTTCTAAGCCAAAAAAAGTACATTTGCCATCTTATGTCACTGACACCCCTTTGAATGTGTTTTTGGGGGCTTCACCTTAATAACTTTCCATTCATTTTACAATAGCAAGGTACTTTTATAACTGCTGAGCTCATGATCTCTCTGACATCAGGGAGTGACTTACAGAGGCAGTTATAATAAGCTGTATATGTTTAAAACACATTCTCTTCGAATCAGAAGGTCAAAATTTGTCAACAGCACAATCACCGGACAAGACACGTGAATCAGTGACAACTCTGTCTGCATTCCAACAAGCATGAGAAACCAGAAATTACAGCAGGAAGGCACTAAGAAGCCGTGCTCTTGGAATTTGTTTCTAAATGCCAACAACACATGCTCATGTCATGCCCTAAAGAACCAGGTTGAGACTGACCCTTTGACATGGGTGCTTGATGCAATACTACAGGTGCCAGAAACCAAGCTGACAGGTGGTAGTTAGGGTGAAAGAATGACAAGAGAGCACCTCTTTCATTCTGGATGGCTGCTGTGACAAGTGGAGTGTGTGAAAAGGATCAGAATATCAGGCCCATGTGACTTAGAGCTATGGGACCCTGCAGAGTTGGGAGCTAATCCACCACAGGAGTTCATGCTCTGGTTCCCCTTATGCTACTGAGCCCCACGGTTCAGCCACAAGTGCCTGATAAATGACCTCTTTCAGACTGCCTACATTTAATCCCATTTTTTCACTGAAATAAATACATGTTATCAGAAATTTGGTTAAATTTTATGGTAGCTTTGTAAAGGAATGATAAACTATTTGGTTTAAAACTATTGTTTTATCTTTTTCATTAATGTAATTAAATTGATGTAAATTGAAGGAAAAAAAACAACCCCAAAACAATCATGTAGCATCTCAGAAAATGGTCAATTTGAATATGAATGTATGAGGTTCAGCTGTAGCAGTTTCCTTCCAAGAACCTTTCTGCTCTTAGTTCTGGATGAAAATGACTGCATCAGAGCACATAATTTACAGAATTATTACTATTTAAGGCAATGCTGGAGCTGATTATTAGGTCTGGCAGAAACACTGGAGTCCTTTCTTCAGTGGATCAATAACAGACATGGTAAATAAGTGCAAAGCAAATTTTTGGACTAATCCAGCAATCTTAGCAATAGATCGAGCAGTCTTATTTATCCTGCAGCTTCATTCTGCTTCTCATCAGCTCTCAGTGGGATGCAAACACACATTACTGTAAACTCTTAATTTGAAGTATTTGAATTTCTTTACGCTTTTTCGCCTTGATATCTTTTCCACAGGGCATTGATAGGTCCACCACATTTCTTCTAGAAAGTCAATGACCCCAAACGCAGGTCAGGGTGACTGAAGTTTCCTGGCATTAAGTCATCCCCAGACAAAGAAACTTCTTTGTGGAGCTGTTAACGTTGAATCCTATAGAATGCCCAAAGAAAATACGGTTATTATTGTTTGCAAGTATGTGTTACAATTACATGTATTTTTCTCCCAGTAGTTTAAACCCAGGGGTCGGAAACATTTATTTAAATAGATTTTTTCCCTTTTGGTTCATTTGGAGCAGAACTGATATATTTAGATTCTTGCTCCAACCTTTCATGCCCGCCCATTTGGTCGGAAATTGGTTAGAATAAAATAAAAAATGGTTAATAACATTCTTTACATATGATATGCCTACTCTGCTTATATGAAGTGTTTAAACAAAATAATGTGTATTTGTTTTTTACATTTTCAGCACCATTTACATTTACATTTTCTACTTTGAAGTTTGATTTACAGCTTTCCTATGAAAAATACTTTCTACATGTATTTTCCGGCTGTCTCCTGATCTTCACTCTGTAGCCAGGCATGCAGAAAGGTCAGAATTCTGGAAAGGACCTTAGGCCTATAGGGAAAATGTTCAAGTTTAGCCTATATGTTCTAGAAATCACACTGAGAAGGAAAAATAATACTTTCATGGGTTAAGCTTTTTTTAAAATAATGTTTTCACTCTGGAGCTATTTAGATACATTTTCTTCATTTTTTTTTTCAAATTTTTTTTTGTTGAGTTTCACTTTTGATTTGATTTCCCTGTAACATTTCCAATCTCTGCTTAAAACATTTAACTTACAGGACTTGCAAACATTCTACGCAGACTTACTTATTTTACTTACAAATTATTCAAATGTACTACTCCAGGTAGTTTTTCCAGGTTGCTTATAGGTTGTAAGCATCAAAGAGAACTTTTTTTTGGGACATACTGCTGCCTATTCCCCCAAATACACTTCTATCTTATAGCACTAAGTAGAGTGAGTCAGTCTACAGGCTCACAGCTCATTTCCTTTGTACCAAAAAGGAGAATTTTTCTATTTGTTTGAGGCCAGTCCTAACCTCTGTGGATGGTCTATCAGTATGGTCTTCCTCTTGTCAGTAACGGCAAGAAAACCTTTAATTTAATCCACTTTTTTACTAGCCAGCATTTTCCCTGCCATATATTACTGGTTGGAGTAGTACATTATGTCAAAATAATGGTTTTAAGGAGTTATATTTTATGACATTCCAGAACACACACCCAGACTACATCCTTGAGGAGAGATGCTAAATATAGTGCGAAATTAGAGATTTCAGCTTAGCTTTTGCCTTTCATTCCACTTCAGTTTGGCTGCTGAGAAGCAATATTAACATTCATCCGTGTAGCTGTGCAGAAATGTAAAACGTTCTGCGGTACCAATCCTGCAGGGCATTTCCAGGACAGTAGACCTGCTACTTGAGATTACAAAACCAAAAAAGTTCTCATCAGATAGAGCTAGACAAAGGTAGATCTGAAGGGTTATTAAAGCCAGATGTGGTACATGCTAACAGCGCATGCGTAAATCCCTTCTACACAAGCAAGCTTTGATGAGTTGGCATTTGGATTCTATGTGTAATATTACTGACCTTGGAAGAGGGGAAAAAACCAAGTGAAATGAAAAAGAGGTCAAAAGACAACCAATGTCGAGAGGATGAGTCTACCCATCCCCCATCAGTCCCACATAAAATGCAATATCCTGTGGTTGAGCTCTTTGTGCCCCTTCAATCGAAAACAGATGTTAGCTTCACAGCCTACACGTAAGCATGAGGAGGAATACTCTGCCGCAGAGGCTGCAGGAGAAACAAAGCTATGTATATTTAAGGTGCTAATTAAACCATCATGGTTTATGTTTATGTTACAAACAGATTTCAAAATAAAGTAACGTTCGCTGATCGTAATGCTGTGTGAGACTCCGAGGTCACAGCTGTTGACTGTCACATTACAAAGCTCATGAAGGAATTTGTTTCCTCTAGGCACCATTTGCTTGGATCACTAAAACCAAGTGGTGGTGTTAGCGCTTTCCTGTCACAACCTCAGCTGTCATTCCTCTCACCCTGAACCACTCTTATTAACATAATAGTGTGACACCCTAAAATATAGGAAAATATAGGTTTATGAAGACAGTACAGGAAAGCAATTAATTACAATTATGAATCCCAGCCTCACAACTAAAATATAGTCGGGAATGCAGTGCCCGGTAAGATAATAATGTCCTTTATTCAGTTTCACAAAAAAGTCACAACCACTCATTCACATCTTTATTGTGGCCCATGCTATGGATACAAAAGAAAACTAACCTGAAAGTAGCACATGACTGTTTTTGGTTCGATTTTTGTCAAACCATTTCCACTCCCCAAAAATTCATTTTTTTGACTTGTCTTTGGAAATATAAGCAGTGTTACAGATAGCTAATGAGTGATCAAGGGTCAAAGTAACTGGGAGAAAAACAATTAACGCGGTGTTTCTGTCCATTTTAACATGGGCACAACTGAAAATGGCCATGCAGATGGCGGAATAGCTTCCCTGCAGGGAAAAAGCCTTACAACAAGTTCCACTCTGATCAAAGCTGCTTAAAGCTGGTCTGATGCTTGTATATCTGGTCTACCAGCATGGCCATTTTGGAAGACTACCAAAACCTGACTGGATAAGCTGGACTAGTACAGGTAGCATGGCCTGCATGCTTGTTATGCTGATGATCAGCTATGCTGACATAAGCTGTTTTGATTGTGGGATAAAATAATGAGCAAATGAATCATTCAAAAAGCTTTAATGAAACAGTTACCAAGGCAGACTACATGGAAAACTATGTAAACTGATCATTTCTCTTAAAAGGACTTGATGTGAAGCACATTCTTCCCTAACACTATGTAATTAGCAATGCTCAAAATGTCAAATTGCATTCTGAACATTTCTCAACACTGTCACTATGGGTGAGTGTATTTTATCACTCAGTGTGAGACATCCATCTGTCTGCGCTGTTGTCTGAGTTGTGAGTCAGCAGTGTGTCAGCTGGGAACAGGAAAGAAAGGCTGTGCAGTTTAATGCCGAGTGTGTGTGTGTGTGTGGGGGGGGGCCTAGAATTATACCAGTTGTTCCCACGCCAGTGTAGTCTTTGATTTGATCACCTACAATCCAGCTGCTCTAAGAATGTGTCCAGTTCAGCACCGTGCAGCATAAAAACCATAGTTAAAGTGTGGTAACGTCCCCATGTGGCCCTTTTCCTAAACCCTAAGCCCTTGACAGTTACCTCTCAGAGAGGAGTGCCGCATGCACTGTAAAGAGCTACATCATTTAGTTGCACTAGGTGTTGGCAGATGATGACAGGATAGCAGAAGATCTTGATATTGCTGGGTATAATGAATGAATTCCTTAGTGAACAGCTTTAGCCTGGCAAGGGTCCAGCACAGCGTTCAGCGTAAGGCCATAAGAGGGAGTGGATGTGTGTGTCAGGAGTAGGGCGGCCTGATTGTTAAAGACTACCACATGGCTTCTCCTTGCTCAACATGTACGACTCATCTTCCATAGCTGGGGAGGAGTCTGTGGCCTGGCAGGTATTCAACACTCCTGCTCATCCTTTGGAACTTAATGGGGAGACCTGTCCACCCACTCCATTCCTGGCGAGTCAGGTTTGGGATATGGGAGGCCACCCGATAAATCACAACTGGCTTACATTGTCTGCTGCACTTCCAATAATCCTGCCTTGGAAGCAAAAACAGAAGATTTCCCTTAAGAAGGTTTTACCAACCTGCCTGAGGGCTGTGTGCAGTTTAGAATAGAATTAGAATAGCTTCTGCATCAGATTAGCACGGGCAACAACCGTGTGGAACAGTGTGCCTTTGTTTGAGTCCATGCTGGTGAGGAAAAGAAACAGTGAGGCAACTTAAAAGCCATGAAGATGTCACCATAACCAGTATGAAGATCCTTTGAGTGCCAGCTGCTGTTAAGTCCTTGCTCGGGTGAAACAGAACATCATGTGGTTAGACTTAACCTTCAGGAATAAATTATATTGTACATCTAAGCTGGTCCTCATGTATGGTATTGTACAGATTTACAGTAAACTGTCAGCCTCTTAGGATTCATCATTGTCATACCTAATTTTTTTAACACACCACAGAGGACAACACAATTATATGTGGTGCTAAAAGTTCATTGTGCCTTCAGCTATATCCTCATCACTCTCCTTAATGAGTCAGAAGTTGAGCAAGAGCAATGTTCATGCATTAGCTCATTCTAAAGTTCGTCAACCCAAGATTAACTGTATAAATGACTGTTCTCATAGTTTAAAAATAAGCTACACTGCAAAGCATTTCTCTCAATTGCTCAAAAAGACATATCATTTTGGTAAAGTATAGTGTTTACTCTTGGTCATGTAATGTAATGAAATCCATCCTCTACACACTCTGCGTGGTCTTCATATGAATCACGCGTGGTTTGGGAAAGACTAGCATTGCTTTGTGGACAGAGTCATTCCCAGATATGCAAGATGATATAAAAAATTCTTTAAACAGTGTGGTTTCATCTGCTGATATTTGAATTTTAGAGTAGGAGACCAGCGCATAAAAGAAAGAGTTAAAGTAAAATGTAGGTCAAAGTAAAATGGTGAGACAGATGGAATAATTTCTTGAAAAAAATAAACAAAATGAAGCAGATGCAAAACTTATTTATACAGTCATTCTGTTATTCAGGTTCAATATTTTGAAAAGTTTAACTCCACCTACTGTTACCTAATTTTTTTGTCAGCAGGCTCTAAATATGTTAAGGCATGCATGCCTTTGTTATCATACGATATTACTTCCAGTAGGCTATGCCAAATTCATTTATAACACAGTGACATTTAATTCTTAAATCTGATCAGTCAAAAGATCGAATTTTCTATAACAACAACTTTGACAGTAGTGCCAGGTGCACAGCAAACCACAGATTTATTTTACTGCCCTCATTCTAATACATTATCATTTCTATGGTAACAGCTCATTCACTAGGACTTGTATGGTGGATGCTCTACATAATTTAATCCTAAATGGATTAAAAGAAATTATTTAACATAGAAAAACATACAAGCTTTTATATGGTAGGCAATCTTTCTGTAAGGAGACTTTATTTAACAATAATGAAAGGTCTCCAGTGTCACCGTGGAGCTGTTCCTTTAGGTTTTCTATCATGGGAAAGAAAAAAAAACAAAACAAAGGCTAGTGAAGGGATGACTGTTTAAAGGTGTTATAATAAAGGTAATTGCAGGAACTTCAATCATGCACATGCCCCAACTTTAAATATAACAATAATTGGATAAAAAAAAATTATGGATTGTTAATAATAATTTTAAATATATATATATATAAATTAACACATTTTTTTCTCAAAAGTGTTGGTAAAATATTAAAGATGCTGATATAGGAAACCATATAATCAACATAATAATTTTTAGGTTTGGAATAGTTTCAGAATAAATCAGTAGATAAGTATGTGGGGTTTTTATTTATTTTTTTTATGACAATTCAAGAGCAACATATACCTTAGGAACTACACAAGAGTGGATAAAAAGTACAAATAATTCTTGTACAGCACTGAACCCTGGATGCGATGTGGTCTTATTATTAACCCTAGCTGCTCATGTGAGAATGAAGCAGATGCCTAAAAGGGCCTCTGACAGTGGTCACTAAAATGTTGGAACTGTCCTATGCCCTATTAGCCAGTGCTGAAGAACTAGAACTAAAAGTGCACTCTTTGAGAGCGTAAAGACATGTAAGGAGTCAGCACTCTTTGCACTCCTCAGTTTCCTCAGCACTCTGCCACCACCTCCGGCTGAACTCACCACTAAGAACACTGCAGATTTGTACGAAACAATGCTGTTTTTTTCTGATCACTTGAGGTCCCATCAATTCACATGGAGATACAAGTGTGCTTCAGCTACTACTCATGGTTTCGGCTAATAGATTTGAGATCTGACCCAGACCCAGACACAAGGACTCTGGTTTGAACTGAGCTCATGGACTCTTCAGGCACACTCTGATTGGCCACTCCGAAACCACTAATGGGCAGAGATTACACTTAGGCTAGGTTTGAAAACTCCAGGTGTGATCAGAAGCATTACAGGAATAGAAATGTGACACTCTTTCTCAAGAAGAGACAAGCTGTGTTTTTTTTTTGCCTGATTAATACATTTTTACATTTATTTAGATTTATTTAGATGTATTATATACGTTCAATTAATTTCGATAAGGAGACAATGTTAATTTCATTTTGCCAAGCTCTGCAGACAAACCACCCAAACCCCAATAGTTAAAAGAGCACAGCGAAGCCACAACAATAAATAAAAACCTAGTCAAAGTAGGCGAGTAACAGAATAAAAGTTTGGAAAAAAACCTTTGCCATTCATACCAATGATTAATTTTTTATGAATGGTACAGTTTGGGACATGTCTAGCATGAGTGGATCTGCAACATGCCCAGAGAATGTAGCTTAAACAGAGAGAAGATGCTGGTGATGAACAATCTCAGATCCTAATTAGTGTTCAAAATGGTGGTGATATATAAACACAAAATATGATTTTATACAGAGATGATGATGTTTTGTGACTCAAATAATGTGTTTATCTTTATAATGTTTCACTTAATGTAGTAATTATATTTAAATTATCCAAAAACAAAATGAACATGCAAAGGCACTACATCAAATCACTCTTTCCTGGGTGACAGTTTAATTTATTATAAATCTGCTATAAGTCATGTATCATACTGGTGTTATTTACCTTGATAATACTTGTATCCTTGCAGACTAAAGTTTACTGTTTATTATTACTCATTCATTTGCTTTTACTGAAACTTTTTTTTTTGAGCTCACCACATATATCTTCATCGGTTCCATTATGTTAATACTTTGGTACCCTCCTTGGCCCCATGAAAAAAAAATCTGAGAACCACCTCTGTGACCATATTGTTATATTCACATGAACATATACTATATATGAATATAATGTACATCTTTTCTATTCAATAAATATTGCAGTGCTCTAAACACTGGATTATGTCATTACATTTTATATTTAAGTGTTAACTGCTTGTATGCTGGATAGTGGTGCCCTCTGGTAAAACTAAGGTCATTTTAAATAGATCCTTGAAAGTAACCTTTTCCAAAGTATTTCTATTAACCAATCCAAAATGTATGTATGTTAAATGATTAGCACAATACCAAAAATTCTGGGTCTATATGCAACATGCATTTTTTCAGTTTTTGTAATCTAATGCATCCCAAATTTTTTTAACAAGTGGGGTTAGTACGTGGAGAACATTGTCAGACAACACAAAACGACAATGAAAGCTCCCCATTTACACTTAGAAATGAATAAGGTGCAACGCACATGATCTAAAGACATTACATCACCTTTCTTTGTTCGCTTTGCACACATAAAGTGAAGTTCTGCACTTCAGTATGAGAGACTTTTCACTAAGCTGTCACTTGCATTTTCTACACCTCCTCATGTACTGCCTAGTGGATGGCATTCATGTTTGTTTTCCAAGGTTCCCTTTTTCTGATGTTCATTAAATTTTACACACCAAAGAGAGAACGCGCAAGAGAGTCTTAAAGTAAGGCACAAAAAAAGCAGGCCTAAGACATGAAAGTGATGCAGCCGTCCCACGTCTCAGAGGCTCATGACTGGAGACCAAGCGGGGCTGAATAATCTGAATAGCCCATCATTTCTTTACACCCTTTCATTCGCTCTGTCGCTGACTGTTGGAACTCCTCATTCCACACAATGGCAAATTCACTAAGACCTTTCTTCTTATGCTAATGGTCTCAACTGGGCATCACATTAAATTTAACACACCGCCCCACACACACACACCCACACACACACACACACACACACACACACACACACACACACAAAAACACACCCCCACACACACACACACACACACACACACACACACACACACACACACACACACACACACACACACACTCAATGTGTTGCTTTTCCTTGAAATTGACATTCACACTATAGCTCAAATAAACATCCATTTTACAGGGATTGTTGTGTATCTATTGCGTAGTATAATATAATATGGACTGCAAACTGAAGCACAAGTTTAACTTAAGTGCACTGGAGCAGCCATGTGTCTATAACAAGGCGGGCGGGGGGGAGTTTTGATTTAGTGTGTCCTGAATGTTTTTAAACGTGTCTACACTGATGTTGCATAAGCTTGATTTGCACATAATATTCAGAAAACTAACAAACACAAACTTAGAAAGTTAGAGAGAGAGAGAGAAAGAGAGATGTATAAAGAGTTCTAAAGAAAAAGCACTCCAGCAGTTCACATGCTCAGAGTGCAGATGTGTTATTGTGTATCAGTGCGACCCCAGATGTGTTATTGTGTATCAGTGCGACCCCAGATGTGTTATTGTGTATCAGTGCGACCCCAGATGTGTTATTGTGT
>JAQLOM010000034.1:9996511-10015580 GCA_030068315.1 Chrysichthys thysi
AATACAAATACAAATACTTCCCCCCCCTCAACAAATACAAATACAAATACAAATACCGGCTGCGTCCTACACCTCTAATATATATATATATTTGCCATGTCTCTTAGGACCCCCTTCACATGAACACACACAGACTGTACACAAAGTGGGAGGAACATAACAGAGATACGTTTTGTCTTATGGTTTCAAAATTTCCCCTGATTAAAATATAAACTTTTGACTTATCTTTACTTATGTCATAGCAAAGCCTCTGTCACAAAAACTGCTTTGTTTTCCTTTCCAGAGAATATGAACATAATCTGCTTGCCATAACCAGCCCACACTTTGAAAAAAACGATGTTAAAGCTTCTAATGTTTCACAAAACACATTCACGATGAAAGCAATGTTTCATACTTTAACAAGGAAGAGACAGGTAAGGTAGAGAATGTGGCCGTATCAGAGTACAAAGCAATTACATCACTGTCACTTCACAAAAATGCCTCACAATGTGTACGACAGATTCAAATACTTTGGATTGGTTGGAGATATGCTGTAGTGTCTGTAATTACATTGGAAATCTTGACAACAGCCTGTAACTGGCAATCTGCGTGTATTTCGTTATTACCCTGACAGTAAATGAATAGACCTCTGTTGTTGCTGTGTTTTCCAGATTTCTAACAGCCTGTCAGTACTGGCAGACAGTGTGCAAAAACCAGCCTGTTAAAGATGATCTGCTTTTGTATTTCAGTTATTGAGCTGATTAATACATAAAAGCCTTTTTCATGACTTTTAATGACTACACTTCTAGGTGGGTGGCAAAGTAAAAAGTTTATGCCCTCTTGACATGGTTACCCTTAGCCTTTTTATCATTGTGGAAAATGTTGGCTTTTACATATAATTTGTTAGGTGGAAATATATACAGGTGCTCCCCGGATTACGATGACCCGACTTACGATGACGATTGTGATCTGCTAAAAATTGTAGAATATTTAGAAAATATTTCAAATTCACGTGCAGGCAATGCTGGCAGGCCAGCGTAACAGCGTGTGACGTATGCGGACGTTCAGACGACGCTCAGAAATTCCACACTCTCTCCCATAACTCAGAGGTACCTTGTGTATTGGTGTACTGTACAGGGCATTACCTTTGGGTTTTTTTGTGATTATTAACGGAACAGCGTCAGCGACGGCTGTCCGTAGACGGAGCTCAGTATTTGTGCAACAGGGTGTCGCGTCTGGATGGAGCTCAGAGACACAGTGCTGTGGTCCACATCATACAGGTGTGTGAATCTACTTGACAAACTCTCTCTTTTGACAGAAATTTGATTTAAATGAAATCTCGCTTAAATGTTATCTCGCTCCACAGCATTAAATATCGGTCTGTTAGCAAAACAGAGCACATAAAGAGCTCGTAGCACCATGGAGCATGACAACTAAAACAGCACAACAGAACTACACAATCACTCATTGTACCATATTAAAACTTTACAATTCATTTTCAGCATGAGCAGCATTAAACACTCCCCTCTGCCTCGACCAGGAAGTAAACAAAGGCTGCCAGCAGCCTTAAAGAGACAGTACCCAGAATACACACACTTCCAAATTGCACTTTTTTTCTTAAATGGGACTGTGGACTGAGCACAAATAGTTTAACTAATCAAATAAATATTTGAACTAATCACATAAAAGAACATTTAAGATGTTGGCAGAGTTTCAAACGAACAGGGAAAACAATAAATTATAAACATATAATTTCAACCTGGTTACATAAGTTGGGCTAAGCTAGGATGAGATACCTAAGCTAGGCTTAGTGGTTCAATACAGTTGTTCAACTTACGATATTTTTGACTTACGGTGAGTGTGGCCATACAAAGTACAAGTTGTCTTGAATTATAATGAAATTGGTTGGGCAGTTTTACTGAGCATCGTGGAGAATCTGCTACAGTTCTTCTGGAGACTTTGTTGTACTTGTTTTTATTTCTGCAGGTAAAACTTCATGTTTTTTTCCTCTGAAATGATTTTTTTTTGGAATATGTTACTTCAACTTACATACAAGCGTTTTTCTGTAACCTTTTTTTTGTGTGAAAAGTAATGCGTGGAAATCAGATTTTTTTTTTGTCATTCAGCAGATTTCTCTTTGAACCGTACACCCAATATCTCACCATCTAGCCAGATCCCTTAGCAAAAATCACCATGTGTAATAAGAGTTTAAACATTTTTCACACTCTGTGCACATCTTTTGCAGATCAATGATCTTTTGTTTTGATTTCTTTGATAAAGCACAGCCGCTGCCTTTTATAAATCACAGTTGGACTGATCTAATTGAAACAGGCCTGCAAATGATTAAGCAATCAAAGATCTTCTGAAAAAAGGAAGCAGGCCTATGATTATGAATTAAAGCAAGAGATCATGTTCCCTCATTTTGTTTTACTGTTAAGAATCTTAAATGAGCTGATGAGCACTGTTCCATGTGGTTCAGATGAACACATGTTTATCCCCTGTGCTAGTGAATTTCATATTAAGCTTTGATGTCACTAATTGCAGACAGAAATGCAGACCTCACATGCTGTAAACTGGTATATTAGCAATTCCAATAATTCACATCTCTCTTTATGGAAACATGCTACGGTACAAACAAACAAACAAACAAACAAAAAACAGCAATGTGTGCAAATTAATCAGGGTTTGTGATTTTGTTATTTAGTGAGGGAGCTCTGGTGTACTGAAAGGCAACAGGATATCCGTCAGCTCCAGGAAGGACACAGCTAATCAGGAAAACCACAGGCTTTTAAGTGGGTCGTTCCGCACACACTGGTCTTTCATACCAGATTGATCTCTATCTGATTGAGGCAAAGACTAATTAGGAATAAGCGCTTTGATTTAATAAATTCCTAGACTCCCTTTAATGATTAATCAGAGATAAGATTTTAATGGCCTAATGTTATACAATTAATCTTCTAAAGGAGAAGCTTCCCCCTGCTCTCCACCTCTCAAAGCATGGTGGTCTGTGCTGCTTAGGGTCCTGCACTAAATTAATCCTCTGAACATTTGTATGACTAGCAGGATTCTACGATTAGCCTTTCAATGACATGACTTGTATGATTATCATTAGGTGGGGAGCAGAAGGATGTCTTCCTTGTGTGTGTTGAGAATTTGTTTGAGATTTATTAGTGATGTATGTTTAAAAAATAAGTAGCACGTTAGCATTTTCATGATTAATTTAGAATGCACAGCAGGTTTTCCAAAGCAGGGGAAAAAGCATGAGAAAACCTCCAGAAACAAACCTGCTTTTTTTTTTTTAGGGACTTTGACTCATACAGACAACCTGTATGAATGCAGTGATTTGAACCTGAATCCACATATAGTGCTTTCTGGATGGGGGTTGGCTGAGGATGTATAGATTGACAACAGCCTCTTTTGTTGCTTTAGAGCCCTGTCCCAAACGTGTTAAACGTTTCTCCACACCCTGCAAGGCCAATAAACGTGCAGCAATCTGTCCCCTGGTAATTTGTTTTCCTAAAATTAAATTGCTCATGACTGGAGAGGAGGGTGAGGGGTCATCAGAAAGGGATTAGGAGCAGAGTGTAATTTACCAAGAACCAAAAACAAGCCACCAGTCCAAAAGCCCCAATGTCATCTCCACTCATCGCTGTAAATTCAGACTAAATTTAGGAAAAGATCCAGAGCAAATGTAAGAAATAACATGGAAATCATCATTTCTTGGTTTTATTGAATGATTGATACACTTCTTTTTTGGCCGGTACAATTGGGTGTCTTTTATCATTGTTTAAAAAAAAACCCACGTGTCACACAATGCTAGACATAAATTCAATATGTGCAGAAAATATATGTCCTGGATTGCGTTTGCTAGTTCAGTGTTATACATCCTTTACCTGACATTGAGAATTATAGGATGTGCCCTAATTTTGCCCTACATTTGAACTAAATTGCAAGCAATTTGTAATTATAACCGAGAGCTAGATGATCTTCATCTCTGTATACTTCTAAATTTATCACAAGACGCATCATGGCTGCCACCAAAAAGGGATTTAAGATGAACCCAAACTAGAATCCTCTTGACAGTATGTCTTTTTAAGCTCCTGGCCACCTGGTAAATATGAATGGGGGGAAAAAGGATAAAAGTTTTATTATCTAAAACCTTTGTTCGTCTCCTCCTGTTCAGCCTTCTGTTACCTCTTGCAGTGCAACCTTTGCCATACTCACCTGTTGTGAAAGTGATATTCCAAGTCTATATTACTGTTCTCTGCAAAGCCTTTGGCTAACAAATAGCATTGCAAATCTCTTGTTTGCTTCAGATCACAGATATATGTGTGCAAGTCTCATCATAATAAAAGCAACGTACATCCGGCCATTGTGCTTCAAATGCAATTTTTTTTTCAAATCCCCGATTTTTTTCAAATCCCCTGTCCAACTTGTTCTCAAATTGCAATAGTTTATACTTCTAAGCTATAGTACAGTATCTTGCCTAAGGAAAAGTTAGACCTTATCTACACTTCCAGTCGACAGTCTTTGAACACCTGGAGCTTTTTAAGTTATTACAGTGTAATCACAACTGTAGCCACAGAGCAAACAAAATTATGTTAAATAAGTGGTTAAATTAGGTAAGTCATTTTTTGGTGGAAGTTATTAACTTGTCACTCTGATCGTAATGAGACTATAAATTTGAATTTAATTTAAATTTTTTATCGAAGGCAGGAGCCCTTGGAGAGTAATGCAGTAAAGCCTAGAGTTATAAGACTCACACACAGTGGTAAAGATTTTACAGTGATGAAGATTTAGTTCTTTTCTTGATTGTTCTGTAAACAATAGTGTTTTCTAAGACTTCTCAATCGTTAAATATTTAACAGTGAACCACTTTATGTGTAAACAAAACTGCTGAAACATTGACTGGCAGTGTATTTTTTAAAGAAAGGTTGAGAAGGTGACTTCTTTCACAGCCAGTTCTTCATCTGCTGTGGTAACGAAGACATAGTCCACTGGCCACTTTTCCGCTGCTGTGAGGTTCCACTTCTGTCAAGTTCACCCAGGGGTGTTCAGAAGAAGAGGTACTTTATGAAGGCTGGCTTAGAACAAAAAATGCATTGTGATGGATGTGGAGCTCATGTTCAGAATTGGCTTGCGTGACCTATTCTCAAATGTAATGGTAGGCAGAATTCTACATGCCCTCTTGCTTAAAATGCTTTTGTGTCTGTTACAGGGACAATTATTCAGAAATGTCATGGGGATGTACCTCCATGATTGCAAGGCCTCCCTCGTAGATACATGATACTTAGACGCGGATGATTATATTAGTAGATGATATTGTGCACTATTTTGTAGTATGATACAAATATAACTAAAAATGTACTATCTGTTAAAACATGTCTAAGGAATGCTATCATGTTTTGTTCCTATATCTGACCGATTCCCGTTTGTAGTGGAATGCATGGAATGGCATTGCAACATATCACATGTGACAGTGCAATAAATGAGAAGAATACTAGCATGCAGAGACTCAAAGTGTTTCAGGAATTTTCAGGATTTGTTTAAAAGATTCATTTAGGTATAAGAATGGCTTTGCTGTTGGTTTTAGATATCCTCTGTTTCTAAGCAGCCACTACTTCTCACACTGTATAGAGTACTGCTTTAAATGAGGTGTTTTTGTGTGTGGTGTTTTGTGTTGTGCACGCAGAAGGCATGATCTCCGAATGCATTCAGGGACATTGTAGTGAAATGAAACCAGACTCTTGTACTCTGAATCTCTCACGTGTCCATCACAGTGGCACGCAATATAATGAGCTCCAATGTGAAGGACCTGCAGGTGCTTTCTGCCCCCTAATTCCCACACCTGGAAGGGCACCAAAGGGCATGGACACCCTACACGCCTATTGAGCGGCACAACTCGTTGGCCCGGCCCTCTCTATAGGATTCCTTGCCCCACTGGCAGCTTGACAATGCGCATCACTATCACTGTGCATCTATTCAACTCTGGGTGGGACGCACAAGCCATAAAAGCACCTGTCACTTTGATGGCAGTTATCATAAAAACACCTTTATGGAACCAGGAAAAAAAGACACGACAAGCCTTCCACTCTTCGGAAGTGCTCAAACCCAGCTCTTTAGGAGCAGTTTGAGCCATAGAAATTGAAGCCACTTTTCATCTGTCATTATTCAACTCTATAGAACTGCATTACAATTGACATAACATTTACTACAACATTTAGCCAAATTCATTTCTGGGGCTCATAGTCCATCTGGTAATATTTCAAACATCATCTTCTGCTTGAGCTTCTTAAAACCCAAAAAGACAGTCTTGTAATGTAATTGATGATATATTTATAGACGCTATATTGTGTTTAATCAAAACATTCACCCTGAAGGTACTGTTAGTTGAAAAATGTCAATAAATAACAGTGTTATATTTTCAGTAAAAATTGGTACAAATATTGACTGCTCAGATACTGCATCAAACTGTGGTGGGATAAAAACCACAAAACTTTGATGTAACTTCTTATGGCGATATGTTTTTTTTTTTCTTTTTCAGATTTGTTAGCATCTTTAAGTGTTATACAAAATATAGACATTTTTACGAACAAGGAAGAAAGATCCTTGTCCATGGTGTAGAATTTTGTTGTTGGGGGCCATAGAAACGTTTTTTTTTAGATGGGTTCTTTTGTGTGTAATTGAACAGGGTGATGACATGTAGTCATTATGTACGAATCATATGCTCAGCGAACTGGCCTTGTGACTTGAGCTGCTTCGACAGGCCCCACTGCATCCACTGTCCTCTTCTTCATGTTCACTGGTCAAGAACATTGCTCTCGCTCTATGAAAGTCACAAGGTAATTAATTTGCTTCTTTTATTGCCATCTACAACATAATGCCCTTCATTCAGAAGTTCACTTGTCCCATGTGGGGTTGAGATGCAGTATAAAACCTTTTAATTATGGCTTTTTACTTATTTATTCTGCTACAACCTCTTAGTGTAGCTGAATCTTAAGGTTAAAAGAACAATAGAATAAAATGTTGCCGTAAGTTAATAAGTGAATCATAATTGTTTCACGTTACTATGAACTTGGCGCTTCAGTGATTTAAATTTAGACTTTTACATTTAGAATCGTAACATCATTTAGCAACAAATGTGTTTTTGTACAACTTTCAGCAATAAATATCATTCAGTCTTACATAAGGTGACATGTTTTGGCATTGCAACATGATTTATTAGGTCTTTCATTAAAGGCTCCCTAATTAATGTCTGTATAGTGAATTTGTTCCACTCTATGCTCATGAAGACTTCTGGAGCAGGAAACATATATCTCATTATTCTTTTTAGTAGTGTAATAAATTTCAATTGGGTAGAATTCATAAAAAATAATGTAACGATCACCCTAAAATAACAAACCCTCTAATATCCCTGAAACCAGAATGTCTTATTTTGGAAACTTTACATTCCCAGATCATAGATTTCTTGGGATACGTCAGAGCCGTTCACTTGGACAGAAAATGAGCCATGAATGGAACCCATAGTTGGTTTTATTTTCATTTTTATTGAAGTTCGTGCTAGGTTCTAAAATCATAGTGAAATAAACTTTGTTATGTCATAAACTAGCTCGTAACATAAAATGTGCACAAATTTAGTATTTTATTCGAAGGAAAATGTTTTTAATCATGTTTGTAATGTTTCCAAACAAGGTGTGGGCCCTCAGTGTTTTATTCTCCTGCTATTAAAGCTTTATAGGGTGTTCATTCAGAACTAGAGTAATTGTAGAAATGAACACATTCATGTAATGGAACAGTGTGACAGAGGCCAAGGCCACAGACATGACCACAAAGAATACATTCATTTCTTACAAATATAAAGGCTAAAAGATGATGTACAAATAACATAATGCTTTGTTACACTCTCTTACCTTTATTTTCAAGCTGTCTTAATCTCAATCTGTCATCACACTTCTTGAAATCATTTTGAAAATCACTCTCACAAATAGTTTAACACTTGGTCATGAATGCTTTGCACCCATTTGTTATTTCGGTGTATTTAAAAGCCTTTTCAAATACAAGATGACTTTAATGAATGTAAACTTCTATCAGATTCTTCTGACTAACTTGTGTCATACAAAAGGAAGCCAGTGCCTCATCATCTTAACCACAGGAAGCCTAGGGTCAGCTGCTCACTCATTGGTCCAAAACAGTGGATTGTGTACTTGAAATGTTCGGGGTCTTAACCTTGTTGACCTTTCTGGCCCTGGCCCCTAATAAGTGTTGCCTCAATAGCAGTAACAGAATGGTTAAACATATGTCAAGGGTAATAAAGGTTCACATGCACCTGACCTGATATAATCCTCTTTGAAAAGGCTCTCAAACTGTTTACCATTGTTCGAAATGGCTATACCAGTGAAGGAGCTTCACATGGGCAAAATGGTTTATTGGCCCTATAACCATCACATAAAATGTGCCATGAACTTCATATAATGAGAGCAAATCCCAGAAACAAGAAACTCATGAGCCAAAAGCAGTCACTAATCTTAACTAAAGATAAAAAAAAAACCTCTCTCACCTCCACTCTGGAGTCAAAGTAATCTATTCTGTATATGAGAGAAAGAGAGAGAGAGAGAGAGAGAGAGAGAGAGAGAGAGAGAGAGAGAGGAGGACATTTTGACCTTTTATGTTGTCCATGATGACTGAGTCCAGCAATCAGAAATTCCTTTTTATTATTTATAAGCACTATTCATGCATTGAGCATTCACATGTAGGGGTTTAAGTAGTATCCACTATAATATGTCTGACATCAACACTGCTATATCAGTCTTCAAGCCACTTCTCTCCTTCCAGATTAAAACACAAAACGAAACCCTCGGCTTCAGTCTACCATTTTTTTTGGGAAGAGAATGTTGGGGGTTGCAGACCAGCCTTGCATGTCCACTAACGGTCATTTTAATGCACTGAAGGTCAAAGGATTAGTGCTGCACAGGTCACCTAACTTGCAGCACTCTGATAATATGAATTGTATAATGAGGTCAGCATGGAGCTGGCAGTGCCTCAGTGTGAGTTTGAGCTCCCTCCCTTCATCTCTTAGGGCAGCAGCAATCATGCAGAACTCACAAGAGAACACTGCAAAGTGTGACCTCATGGATTTAAGCTTTAAATTAAGGATATTAAGGATAGGACATGTCACTGACAATAACATAAGCTCGACACCAAGGCTGTTCTTTAGTAATACTCTTTAGATTTTCTTTTCTTACAACCATTATCTGTGGCTGCAGTACATAGCTTAAAATAAAAGTTGTGCTAACTTTTTAGAACTGAAAAGGAAAATCAATGCACTGTTTTACAAAGTCAAGATTGGAACAGGAGCACTGTATAATCTATACTCTATAATCAGTTGATGTAACAATAAATGCATATTAATGTAAAAGAGCAAGTTATTTTCATCATGTGCCAAAAATGCAAATGTGCTGTATGACTGCACAGACATTAGCACGTAAATGGTTTCTCCTGTTATCTTCTGACCATTCCTTGGACCTGCTTCCCTTTTTAAAACCTGCATTCAGGAGCTTCTCAAGATGTACTTCTGTCTTGACTCATGCACTTATGTCAGTGGCGGACCGTGCATTTCACACCTAGGCCTTCAGTAGTGCTCCGTCTGAATCAACCCGCCCCTCAAAAACTCATTTATGATTATAAAAACCATCTTAATATGCAGAAATACAGTACAAAGAGCCGTTGAATCTCAGATGCCACAATAAATGCCTTTATTGCCTTTATTGAATAGACAAACCAGGGGTGAACAAGTTCCTTTCTACTGCAGCTACAGCCGCGACACACACAAAAACATCAATAACAACCTCATAAACTTGCAAAATTATTTAGGAAAATCGTAACACTTTACTCACCAAAAATTAGGATTATTTGTAAACAAAATTCATCCTCCTCTCTTTCCTCAAAGACAGTTCTCTCTTTCCTCAAAATCGCTATTACCCCATCTTATCCAATCAACGGGTCTGAATACGGTGACGTTGCCGTACGCCTTCTAGAGGGCCTTAGTGACACCAACTCAAAATCTGATTCGTTGAAGCAACAGTTTAATCAACATTTATTTTGTGTTAGAGGGCCTGCAGAACGGATTGTGAAGGCCTCCGGGTAGACTTCTTTGACTTTAACCCTGCCTGGCAACAAATGATGGCTGAAATGTGATTGGTTAAATGCTTTAAGATGAAAATACATGTCTGGAAGCAGCTCAACTATCGCTATTCTTTCAAAAGCTATGAACGAAAGCGGACAGACTATCTGGAATTATTTAATAAGTATTCATGGACAAAATATAATTAACATTATTAAACACAGTTTGTGATTCAGATATTTTTTTAGGCCAGCAGAGAAGGCCTCGCCCTGACGGTCTGCCACTGACTTATGTCCACTGAGGAAGCCACTATTTGGTGAACTATTAGCAGGCTGGGCCTTGGAGATATGCATGAAATGCTTATCTAACCAAGCAGGTTAATGGCTGAACACAGCTGCCTGAGCAGCGAGTCAGTTCATTATATGAGCAATTAAGATTATCCTGAATCAGCATTTAACAAATCACCATGGACCTTACAAACAGTTCCAAATTATTCAATGCTCTAAATGTTCTAGACCAAGCATAATGTATTTAAAAACAACAACAACAACAACAAAAACAAATTATAATAATAAAACATATCAATGACCTATATTAAATATGCACATATTTCATAAATTTGCATAAATTACACTGAAAAAGTGTAGATCACACAGCAATTAGACAAAGCAAATTTTTTAAATCTAGCTTCTGTAAATGTTTAGCACAGCAATAATGAAAGGCTTTAGGTGAAAAGGAAGATAAATACCATTCAATAAACAGTGTCTAAAAAAAAAACAACAACCATTAACCCCTTAAACCCATTCATTTGTTATATGGAAAGTAGAATTGTAGCATTTATGATTGGGTGAAGCAACAGAGACCATGTTATACATTTTGCCAGTGGGTTTTGATCTACTTCCAGCATATTTCAAAGTCGTTTGGGCCCGTTTCTTTGAATATGCACCTTTTTTGCTGAGTCAATCCCGGATATGAAGGTTTTCTATTACTGTTAATGTTACTAGAAATAAAAGAGAATGTCACTGGCATAATGCTCTGTTTGAACATCATAAAAATGGCAAGAATGGCCTGGAAATCACTGGGTGTGAATGAAGAGGGAAAAAATAGAGGATCTCGAATAAGGTGCAGCCCTGATGATGTGCCCTTTCAATTGTGACCTTTGTTCTTTTCAGAAGGGCTTGTTTTCTCTTTCCTCCTTACTACAACCACCATGGGAATAGCCGTGTATGAGAATGGACTCAATCCACCTATCCTCTTGGTTCAGAACATCCTCTGGGTTTAGGTATCAGTGTGAATAAAGCCGGTCACTACAAGTCTTTTTGCCCTTGGGTGCTAAAATTTCTGCTGACGAATAAAGGAGATAAACATAACCAAGGCAATAATCAAGCATACCTGAATTACTGATTTTATTTTATTCAGCGTGCAAACCAAGTCAAGTCATAACAAAATGCTTAAGGTTAAAAAGAAGAGGCACCTAATGACATTGTGAGATGTGCTTCAAAGTTCATTAAATCTTCTTCTTTTCAAGCTTCAGTGTAAACTCAATGGCAAGTCTTTGAGCTAAAGTTAATGTGCATATTCTGTGCTATTTGATCCACTTAAAAGAATATAGATCGGGTTGCTGGTTCAGTATGAAACGATTTGTAAAGGAATAATCTGTATACAATTTCACGAGTTTAACCTGTGCTCAAATTCAAAAGATTCTAAGAAATTCCAACTCAGTGGAATTCTCCATTCATTTTTAATTCAGTCTATCGTAAAGGTTAAGGCTTACTGAATAAACAACAGTTCTTGCTGGACTGTAGATATAAACCACTAAAACAGGATGCTTTGTTAGTGATGTTTTTTTAAAAAAAAAAAAGATATAATTAAGTAGAATTGCATAGCAAAATCTATTCCTTCAGCTACTGAGGCTTGCATACAATTTTTACAATAATTCATTATACCTCTTCACTTTCTTGCATGAAAAATAAAAAATCAAACAAAACAGTCTGTACATTACTGGACACCAAACTAAGCTAAAATTGTTGCAGTGTATCCAAGAATGAATGCATATTATGTTATTTTGATCTGTTTACCACATATTTGCCAAGTGTTCATTTTTTATTAATATACCTGACTCAGACACTAAAATCTTGCGTAAATTATGTTCAATTAGGGTGGCTAACAGGAAGATTGTATTGTCATATTATCTTATTCAAACATGGTTAAATAAAAAACAATTACAAACCATGCCTTTAGCATTCCTTAATATGTCATATTAAACAACAAGACAACAAAATAATTATGTTTGGGTATTTGAATATCACAGTAAGACATTCTATGTGATCATTTCCAAAGGTTATTTAACAAACAGGTTAAGTGAAAGTGAGTTAAGTAATATTAGACATAATTCCAAAACAGTCCAAAACATGTTCAAGGTTGTCAACACATGCAAACAATGAAAAAAGCTGAAAGCCATAAGTAAAGACACAGATCACAGTCAATATGGCACAGAAGCAGACCACAGTGAATAAACTACCTTGTGCATCCAGACTGTTATGTGTGTCCAAGATTTATTTCAGGGACTGGGATCAGAGCGATCTAGATGCTCACTGTGACAGTCGATGATGAAGGATGGGTTTAGGATATCACCTATGACACCCCCACACATTAACAAGACAGAACGTGTGTCGACTCTAAAACTTGGAATGCACTAAGATTTGGATCTGATATCTCAGGCTGCACTGCACATCAGCCTTAGTCTCAATATTAATTGTGGCTACGATTTTTTTAAGTGCATAAATTACATAATTTTTTTTTTTTTAATTGACCAATAAATTGTGGAAATACAGTAAAAGTCTCCAGGGTAAGCTCAGCTAGAGATCTCTGGTTGATTACCATGTGACATCATCAGAGGAAGATACTGTCAGTGATGTCAAACAACATGGATTTTTTGCCATCTGACAATACACTGTGACTCCAAAGTCTATTCACTGTAGCATATGCAGTTATCTGGGGTTGAAAAAATGGATTGTTCTTCAGACCAGGGAAATATGAGTTATTTGAGGAATGAGTTAAAAAGTCTTGATATGTCCTCAGGAAATCCTTAAGTATCAAAGCTCATGAAATATTATTTTGGTGGTCGCCATGGCCATGGCATAGCAAAGCTTGGGCAATACGGCTTGTTTTCTCAAAATTACGACACTTAATCAAGAACTTTCATGTTTGGTCTTTGGTAGAGCAGTTATAAAATTAATCACTATGTGTGTCCATGGAATTGGTTGTCTAGACATTCTCTATTTGGTACATAGGGTGCAAGCTATTAAAAAAGTGCACATCAAAATGGGTACAGCAGAACCTATTTCTCCCCAGAGCTGCACTCCAAATATCCAGGAGAATATAGGTAATAGGGCTCAGAATTTACTGGTTAAAAGCAATATTTGTAATGAAGCGTATCAAAAAAAGAGTAGTATACATAAGAGTGGCATTCTGGTTAATGTGGTCTCTTTTGGGCAAGTTGTGTTATGGTAAGCCTGTGTGATGAATGTATAGGAAAAAGTTAAATTTAGAAACCTGTGGGTTATTTAGGAATTTAAATATGCCAATTTGACAGTCTGGAAGTAATAAGTGACTAATAACAGGGGCTGGACAGCTGAGATGAATGTGTGCTATTATTGTCATTATGTAGTATAATGATATACTGCTTTTTTTCTTTTAAAAAAGTTTCTCCATGTCAGTGCCTTTGTCAAACACTTCTTGTATTGCAGAATTCAATTTTGAAAAAATGTTTGATCTGCTTTACTGTATGTTTCATGTTGCTGTAATTCAAAGTCAAAATCAAGCAGTGTCCATACCTTAAATAAACTTGGAGGTGAACATGTTTTTCCCTTAATCCCCAGTCAGTTGTAAATAG
This sequence comes from Chrysichthys thysi, assembly GCA_030068315.1. Taxonomy (NCBI): domain Eukaryota; kingdom Metazoa; phylum Chordata; class Actinopteri; order Siluriformes; family Claroteidae; genus Chrysichthys; species Chrysichthys thysi. The sequence continues at coordinate 10,010,506 of JAQLOM010000034.1, forward strand.
TGATGCTTGTAATAATTTTGCTAGCAAAAAGCTTTTGTATCTCAAAGTACATATTCTGTACAAAGGCATAGATTCTGTATAAAGTACATAGATAAAACATGCAAAATCTTGGGTCATACATGATGAAAATAGTCATAGCCAGTCATAAGATATGTTGCATCCAGGCTTGCCTCTTGTTTCTTCCTTGTTTCCTATCTCTTCTTTTATTAAACACTCTTTAAAAACACCTATTAAATTCCCTTTACATGTCATGACCACAGTACTATAAGGAGTCGTACAATACTAAGGCCAAGTTTCTATACAATTTTTGGTTTGATAAAATATGCATACTTGGCCTTTTATTAATTTGAGGACATGACTCTTTCTTTCTTTCTTTCTTTCTTATTTTTATTTTTATTTATTTATTTTTTGCTCATTGCTTGACCACCAGGCCCAGAGTCACCAGACCCACAGCCCATTCAAAAACTTTAACAGGGCTTCCAAGGCAAAAACAAAACCCCTTATTCGTGTCATACTCTAAATATTTTTTTAACTTGCTTGTACAGCATCAGACAATGACTTAATTGCTGAAATGAATATGTTGTCTTTTAGTCAAGATTAAAACAGGATTCAAGAAAATGTTAAAAAGAAAATATCAAAGGGAGCACTTACAAAAAGAACAAAAGACTTCCAATTTAGAGCTAATCCCAAAATATTTGTTTACACGGGAAGATCAAAGAATCAAAGGAGATCCTGTTATTGATCTCTTTGGAAAAGAACACGTGAGTGCCATGTCTAGCTATCTCCTGAAGTGAGAACAGCAGAATAGCAAGGTAGTTTGACATAAATAGAGCTGTTATACAGAATTTGAACCAAATAGACACAGGCATTTATATATATCTGTAGGATGTACACCATTAGATATTATTACCAAATTGCTATATGTGATATAAGAAACAGAAAAAAATCTTTTAGTAGATTGATAGGATAATTATTACTTTCAACAAATCTGCCTGATATTCTCTGCATCTGATAAGTGAAGTGGGATGCTACAAGTTCCCCCTATGGAATACTGCAATGATTACCTGATCTTAGAGCCACATACAGTAATGTCGGTAGTTCTGGTGATAGCATCATGAGACATCAACTGAGAAAGGTACAATGCCACATGATCATCTATACTGGCCAGACTGCTAGACTGCAGACGGCCAGACTACTGGCCAGATCATTATTCTGTGATGGGGAGTCCTTGCCATTTCTTTCCAAACAGAATACCTTTCATTTAAGAGGTCCTGGTGATAGACAGCATATTCACTGTGCTAGAGCTCACCTCTGCACTACTCAGCAGTGTTTCACCACTAAGGACATTTCTGTTGCTTGCTTGCGTCCTGTATCATATATTTATATGTCACTTGGGAGAGAGAGAGAGGTTCTGCAAGCACAGGCACATTTCCAGCCATAAGGACTGTGCAGGTGTAGCAGCAGCCTGGTATGCTCCACTGTGGCTTCACCAATTAGCCATGCTTCAATGCCATCTCGGTCAGAGGCCACTGAGGCTGCTTTAGTCACCCTCTATTATCCTGTTACAGGGTGTAGTAAAGGAGGTCATTCAGTTGCCAAGACATTAATCTGCCTCCTAATAAATATGTCATGCTCCTATTATTCCCCACATAAGGAGTTAGTTACAATACCACATCACAGGGGATGTGTAAGAACAGAGAAGTGATCATGCTCTGCTCAGAAAATAAACTCCATTTGAAGTCAGCATGTTGAACCATGGGGCCATCAGTGGAGGCAGCAGCTACCATTTGTAAACAAGCCAGAGATTAGTGGAACTCATCAGACTTAAGGTTTAAAGCTGAAGCCAAAGTGCAAAGTCCACAAAGGAGGGATGAAAGGAGTGAAGGATGCCAATGAAAATAAGGATCATCACCTGCCTCTAAGACAACCTGCTGCTACATGAGGGCCGTGCGGGCTAATTTGTGTCCTCCTGCATCCACTGATTCAGTCCCACATTGTCACACCTGAGTATGTCAGCTTCCCAGGAGTAGGGAAGATACAGGTGGGACATTATGGTCAGGGGTGTGAAGTTGAGGTGAGATTGCAACTTACTTTTCAGAGAAGTTTTTTAGTTTGATATTTTTTTATTTTTTAGAAGATCCTACCTTGTGAGAAGATGATTAACGTGAAACACAATTTAGATCTGTCATGAGTAACATATGTGAAGCAAAGCTCAAGTAACTCTGCCTCCATTCGCTCAAGAAAGATTATGCAAAGTCGATGCATCATGCAAAATAATAAACAAAAATCACCTTGTGGTGCATGCAGGCATTATACAGCTCAGGATATCTCTTGAAAACATTAAAGAAATTGCTTCCTGGTTGACTTGCCATGAAAGACTGGAGCACTCTCTGGTTTAGATGTCATGGTTCTGCCCGGGGCAGCACGTCCGCAACGCTTCATCTCCGCTGAGAACTAAACACCTGGTGCTCATTAACCATGCACGATTTAAACACGCCCCAAACTCACCTCAGTGCAAAGCCTTGCTTTTACTATAAGCTTTTGTCGCTCTGTTGCTTTACAGTGTCAGCTTTGCTCTATCCTTAGTCTTTTTTCCCTTGCTTATGTGTTTTGTGCTTACAAAACATATTAAACAATCTTGCACTAGTGTCTATCATGTGTCCTGTGTTATATTAGAAAAGTGTTTTGAAAGAGTTATCTTTCCTGCAGGGCTCTTCCAGGTCAGTATCCCTTAGATATTCTCATCTCACATTTGGATGATGAGGACCTAAGCAAACACAACTGCAGCGATTGAGTAATGACCCTTTTATTGGCGTGCTTCCTCACATGTGGTTTGGTTGTTATTATATGTGGTTAACCAAAATAGATCTTAGATACAGCAGACTGTGGTTTGTGTTATAACCTTATTTGTGCCAAGCATCATTTTCCCAATTATAAGGTTAGAGTTAGGAATCAAACCAATGTAGATGACATTGTGGCTTTGTGTTTCTCTTTGCTTTGAACACTTGATACCATTGATATAAAATATAAGATTATAATCTGTTTTTCACTAAGACTAAATTCTAAATTCACTTTTCTACGTACAGCTCCAAGATGTACCCTACCTCTTGCCCGAACTCAGCTAGGATTGGCCCCAGCAGCCCCCATCACTCTAATGGATAAGCAGAATAGATAATGAATGGATGGATATACAGGTCATGTTACAAAACCCACATACTGACCTTTAGAAAAGACATTTGTCCTCTGGAGCAGAGTTAAAACAGGTGAATTCTGAAATATTGATGCTTGATCATGTGCAACTTCTTGGAAAGCGATTAATTGTGCCATCACATGGGCTATGTGTGAAGAGATTCCTTTGTAACAGCTCACAGCTCATTTTCTGAATGTGACCTTATCAAAAAGGAAAATTCAGGACAATGCAATCAAAACCTGTCTGTTTGTTTAGAGGGATATTGTTCATTCACAGCTCCACAAAGGAGCACTTGTCAGTCTCCAAACACATGTCACATAATAAGTATGTCAGTAAGTCTCTGAGCTAACACTGATAACGCACGCTAGTTCTTGTTCCTCAGTACAAACTCACTGATTTGCTGAGTGTTTGTCATTGACCTGTGCTGATGTGAGTGCATCCAGGGAACAGACCTCTGGAGCCTGTTCGTGGTCAAGGCTGTGTCAAAGAGCACTTTGCTCACACCCCACTGAAGGGAAAATGCATTGGTGCTGACATGGCTTTGACAGATGAGTTTCCTCCAGCCATAAAGCCAACTGCCTTTAACCATGGGCCTGCACTATGAGGTGATCAATTAAAGCGAGTGGTTCATGCTGCTCACTGTGGCTTCCTGCTGTTGTTTTGCCATTAAGTCAAATGAAGCACAGTAGCATGAAATTGCCCCATAAAGCCTGTTGGCTTAGAGACTGGGAAAGTGACAACATTGGGTCATCAACACCATGACAGCTGATTATTATGTGTTCTGTCATCCCACAAAAGACCTCACATTTACTTCACTGTTAACAATGTTGGATTTCTGCAAAGAATTTGACAAATTAACTACAAGCAAAAAAACCCCAACAACAACACTGGGCTGACAATAAAGACATCATTTCAAAATAGATAAATAGGTGGGGGAAAAAGGCCACTCTTTCTGTTGCAATATGGTGATGCTATACCAGAGAGTAACTGTAGGTGTGCAGATATCATCATAACCATCATAATCAATAACTGCAGCAAATCTGACATAAATTTGATGAACCTTGCAGGGGAAATATAGTTGAGATGGGTGAAAAAGCCACTCCTTCTGTTGCCAGATGGTGGTGCTATATCTGAGAGTTACTCTGGGCATGTGGATATCATTTTAACTATCATAACCAATAACCTGTGAACTTTGAACCGTATCAGGCTATCTGTAATGAATTTATGACAAATTCCTGTTTGTGTGGTGAGACATATAAAGTCATCATTTTACCATTTCACCTTACAACATATCAAAATCTTGCCATTATGAATACCAAATTTCAACTGAATTCATCTAGGGAATATATCCAAGATGGGTGAAAAAGCAATTCTTTCTGTAGCCAATTGGTGGCACTATACCGGGGTGTCACTCTGGGCATGGGTATATCATCATAACCATCATAAACAATAACCTGTGAAATTTGAGCCGTATCATGCAATGCATGAAGAAGTTATGTTGCAGGTTGTGTTTGCATGGCAAGACATATAAATCCATCATGCTACCATTTCAACATGGTGCAAGATATCAAAAATATCTTTTGCAGTTTAACATCAGAAACGTACTGACATCATGTATTAGAAATGTGTTCATCTTGGGGACAGCCAGGTCTCTGCAAAATTTGGTGTATGTACGTGAAACTATACTGAACAAAAACATTAACGCACCACATTCGGTTTTGCTCCCATTTTGCATGAGCTGAACTAAAAGATCTGAAACATTTTCTACATACACAAAATTACATACATACATACACAAAATTACTCTTAAATATTGTTCACAAATCTGTCTAAATCTGTGTTAGTGAGCACTTCTCCTTTGCCGAGATAATCCATCCCACCTCAC
>JAQLOM010000034.1:10026195-10039783 GCA_030068315.1 Chrysichthys thysi
AATGAAGATCTGTAAAGTTATTTGGATTTTTACAACATTATTGTTGAAATACACAGTCCTGAAAAAGGGGCGTTTCTCTTTTTGCTGAGTATATATATATATATATATATAATTTTTTTTTTTTTTTTTTTTACTAACAGGCCATTTTTTTCACTTTTTGTCTGTTGTCCAATAATTTATTTTGAAGAGAGCATTGCAGGTTTTGGACCCGGTGTTTGGTTTTGATCACTATGAAATTTTCATTTGAAAACAAAGTTCATGAAAGTCTAGTCTTCTCATTACTGAGTGTCCACAAATGTTCAAACTGATGACCACCATTTTCCAGACACAGCTGATAAGAGGGACCAGTGGATTCAACAATGTTATGAATCATTTCATTTAGAATTGCAAGACGTTGTCTTTCAGTTTCCTCTTTCAACTTGTCGACTCTTGCTGGTTTTGCGGCGTAAACCTTATCTTTGATTCCCATAAAAAATCAACTGGCATGAGGTCTGGGGAACCTGCAGGGAATCCTTTCTTTCTTCCAACTTCAAAAAGTCGTACTTATGCCATTATTTCACTTTACTTGTACTGAAACAAAAAATAAATGATATGAGTAATAGGCAGTCTTTCACGTCAATCTAAAAATTTCCTGGTAAGAGTGACCTAGTATGTGTGTGTGTGTGTGTGTGTGTGTGTGTGTGTGTGTGTCTTCACAAGGTAGCCAGGGGGCATAATTATAGTGTCATTAACATTCCTGCAGCCATACTGACACCACTTACTCTCCAATACATGATGAGACAGCTCAGTCTCTCAGTTTCTATATGATCTCTCTCCCTCTCTCTCTCTCTTATTGACACACAACCCCATACACGTGCACATACATGTGAGCACACACGTGAACAAACACGTGCACACACATAAACATACACAGAAATACTGTCACCGTCTAGTAGTAGTACCAGTGCTGACTCATCCCCATTTTTGTTGTCGTGATTAAGATGTCTCCTCCAAACATGTTAAAGATGTTATTTGACACAACATGTGTTCAGTTGTCAGATGTAGGATAGCTAAATTTCAGGCAATTAATTCACCTTGTCCTTGGCTTTTGGGCATGTTTTAGAAGACTTGTTTTGCAGTACCGCAGTCACATTCTTCAGAAACACTCCAGTCATTTGTATGTGTGAAGGCCCGCTCTCTGTTGGCATAAAGTGTTCCTTCATACCAGCTTGTTTTCGTAGCTCTGCCTTAAGGGTCTAGAAAAAGGCACCAGATACAGATAGAGTTGGGAACCCACACTGATGTAATCATGCCGTGTGGCTACATGTCGACAGGTAGAAAACCTTTTGCCTCACAGCTGAGAGGATGCAGAGAATGACAAATACTCTCAGCACTTTTGGTACAGATGCATACACAATGTATTTATGCCATATCTGAACCTTCCAGTTAAGACACCTGCCAAAACTCTTGACTGGAAAAAGGATATTTGGAACAGTATACCCATGTATTACGAGAGAACCCAGGGAAGAACAACTCGGATCAACTTTTCTCTTATTCTGACATCATGGGTTAAACATTTTTCTCATATTAGAATAGCTTACAACAAAAGAAGAAAGTGAATTTTCTTCAATATTTCAATATTATTAGCAAATAATCACACAAAACAGCATAATTCAGAGCAAGTATTTATTTTAAAGTTACAAAATATTTATGAAAGCTTATTTTATTTTTACATACACTGTACAGAAATGATGTGTTTTACTGCTTGACTTTGTACCAACAGCTAAAAATAAGTTTCATTACGTAGAAAATGAGAGAATTAAATATGAAAGGTTTGCTGTACAAAATAAAAAACCAAAAGAACATATCAAGAGCTGAAATGAAATCTGTGATGTTGTACCCTGACACAGTGATTAGGCTTTTTATTTAAAAAGGATAAACAAATATTGTACAAATATTGTAATAGCCTTGCCACCATATTATAATAACTAAAATATTGGCCTCTTTGGTTCCATTATACGGTACACACAAAATTCCACAAAATTCAGTTGTCTATTATAAAAATATTTTTTCCCCATAGCATTTTGTTGTTGTTGTTTTTTGTCTTTTAATTATTTTTGCAACTTTGCAGTGCAAATAGATGAACAATCATTCGCTTTGGAAAAAAAAGCGAAAGATCACATTTCAAGTATTTGATAAAGAGTTAAAGATTAGCAGAATAGAATACTTGGTCTGGACCAGGATTACTATACATTGCATAGGTTATGCGGCACTTTAAAAGACTAGGACTGAGTGAGGATTGGGGTAGGTGCACCTCTTGACAATCCTTTTGAAGGCATTTCAATAGGCAAGTGCTTTAAATTGTGCATTTCGAGCATTTTTGCAAGTGCTGTACTGCCAGCTGGTCAGTAATAATGCCTCCACAGAGCACATGGTGCTGACAGCATTTATGAGCCACAGAAATTCACAGCCAAAGAGCTATAACATCACACTTCACCTGTTGGACCTCACGTCTTGGTTCAGCAGTCTGCCACATGGACTGGGCATGTGCATTGTGAGGGAAAACTGCTTTGTTATGTTGTCTAAGAGGCCACTAGCAGTTTCATTTAGCCTACCCATTTGATATGGAACGATGCCGCAGAAGATTTCAGCCATAGTAGTGGGAACACTTTGAGGAACGTACAAGGTGATGTTAAACGTAGATACAGAAAACTCCAGCTCAATGGAATGATTTGTCACTGTCTTTGAAGTGCTGATGTTCTGAAGTGTAAAGGACATTGCTATGTCAGTGCTTACACTAGTCTTGGAAGGATTGTTGCTAAGTACTCAAAGCAGTGGGCAATATCATCTTGTCACAGGTAAATGTCCCTTTTTGTCCTGTTGGAGTAAAAAGGGCAAAGTCATATTTTCAACTAGAAAAAAGACCAAAAGGTTTGGTGATTTCCCATCCCTCCTCATTTCAATGCCTTTGTGTTTATAGATTGTAACAGATCTTCTCCTGTTATTGATCTGGCAAACCATTGCTCCCTGCACACACAGTAGTGTGCACTTTGAATGTACATATAATAACATGTATTTATACGCCTGTGGTACAGGCCCATAAACATGTCACTGCTGTTGTAATGTCCTTTGATTACATTCAAAGTCTGCAATACCCCTAACCAGCCTCAGGCACAGCCGCATTCTTCCACAATCATGTTAGGAACGTCCCGTTTGACAATGTTGTACTCATCGTCAAAGTAGAGCATGGACATGGTGCTGAGCTTGGTAGGGATGCAGCAGGAGTTCACTGAGCCTGGGCTTATGCCTCGCATGCGGTACTGATTGACCACAGCTGTGTGGAACGAGGAGGCCGAGCCCGGCACGCCTGCCATATATGCAGGGCAGCTGCCTTCGCAATAGTTGCCAAAGTAGCCAGCAGGTGCGATGATCCAGTCATTCCAGCCTATGAGCCGAAAGTCAATGTAGAACTGCTGCCTGCAGCACAGACCACCGTGATTTCCATCACACTCCAGGCCACGCTTGTGGATACGATGTTTCCCCTCGGCCTGGCGTGCCCGCACCACCAGGAAAGGCCGGTGAGAGGGATCACTCATGTCCACCAGCACAGGCACCACTTTGGCTACCTCGCAGCCCTCGCAGTGCACATCCAAGTCCTGTCGTCGGCCACCTTTCGCTAATGCCACCCTGACTGCCTCGGACAGTGGGAATGTATGCCAGCCACTGCGCTTCAGCTCCAGGCGCTTCTCAACCCATTTGTCCCGACCACCAGGCTCCTGGTAGTGCACCCTCACTGTCACCTTCCGACGCACACCTTTCTCCACGCCTCCAGGCAGAAGTTTGAAGTACAGCCATAGATTGGCCTGCAGCACATACAGGTTCTGATTGCCTTCATTGGAAATCAGAAAATAGAGGCTGGACTTCACTGAAGTCAGGTCATCTGTAGGAGATGGAAGGAAAAAAGTTCATTAAAGCACATGTATTTGTTTTATTTAAAAGAAGTCACTCAATTAATATTTAGTTGAAAGCTGCTAAGAAAGCGCCCAAAATACCATATTTAGCTATTAACGCCTGAACGTGATTGCTTCATCTTATCAGATGACAGCTCTGACAGGTTGTTCAGATTCCTCAAATGATCTTTTGTTCTCCCTTTCATATATCGCCCTGATTGACGGAGAGACTGAAGCAACACAACACTGGGCTTGGGCCCAGTTGGCCTAGTATTGTGGGTTGCTGATGCAGGGAAGTAGGGGTGGATTGTGAGTTCTGCCCTGGGGGTTCATTGAGTTCACAGTGAGTGTAGTGAAAAACCCACAGCTCCTGGAGCCTTGGAGACTGACAGCACAATACGCTCTGTGAGGTATTATGGGACAACCATGGCACAGCCCAGCATTGAGCATGTGGCTTCTGAATAAAAAGGATGATCAGGAAAAATAGGAAACATTTGCATGACATAGCACAGTATTCTATAGACTGTTGTATTCAGCATGTAGCCAGTGTTTGGAACAGTTCGGGATGCTGGCCTTTTCTTTTCCATCTTTGAAAAGTTCCATTGAGCAAGCGAACACTTGATTGCTGATAGCACCAAAGTGATGGATGGTATAATTAATCATATTTCATTTGATCTTTTGGTTCAAGCTGCAGACCTGCTTATGGCTGGCATGTCCTGAATTGGTTGAATTACCTTGTTTGCAAACTGATTAGCTGAGGTCAGTGTCAACAGCTTGCCTCGGAAGATGGCTTGTTTCTCTGACAGCCTGCCTGGCCCCATGTAGCAGTGGCTTTATGTGCACTCAGCCCTGTCCAGACTCGTTTGCCTGCCTCTGCTCTCTGGCAGGAGCCCAGTTTCTTGGCAGTCCCAAAGTGACACACAGTTAAAACTCAGGAGGGACAGAAAATAAACCCCGGGACATGGTGTTAGCTGTTGAAAGCCATGTAGCAAAATATGAGTAAAATAGATTAGCAAACAATTCCCCTGAAGTTTTCTACCTCATTAACTGCCAGCATGCCCTCAGGTTATGAATTCTGGGATTACCTGTGCAATTAGGTGCTCTACTGCCTGCCTCAACAGCTCCTTCTCAAAATGAATGACATGCACAGTACAAACTGGTGTGAATGATGGAACAACATCCACTACTTGGTAGAGTTCCACTGCGCAGGAAAGCAGGAAAGGAGGTGAGGTCTGGAAAGTAGCCACATGATCTATTGCCCACATGCTGATTGGGCGTGCCTACTTTCAGCTGAGCCGAACCACAGATGGGCAATCAGCACTGTCTGGCCAACTTTACAGGAGGCAGAGGAAAGAAGGGTTGATTACCGGCTCTCATTATCACTTTACTCCCTTATGGAGCTCCGTGTGACATTCCTTTCCGGTTCCCTTCCGGTTTCCTGTGATCTCGGGAGGTGGCGTACAGGTGAAATAGGCCAAATATTTGAGTATCATGTAACTAGTCGTTTAAGATGACTATTCTAATTAAGCACCAAAGAAAGCTAACAGCAAAAAGTCCAATATTACTCTAAATAATTACAGGGATTTTTCAGGTAAATGTAACTTTACAGCTGTTACTCTGCTGTCCCGTATAACTGACTTGACCTTATATTATTTTACTAATCTTAAGGACTCCAAAGGCTATGCTGGGTATCAGCAGATGTCTGGGTAGCCCACTGAATTTACTGCACTCTTAGCTGTTTCAGTCTGTCCCTCCCTGTTTGTCCTTACCAGATCAACACAGCTAAAGGTCTGCTACATTTATCACAAATTTCAGAACACATGCTGTCCCATCACTGCAAACATGGGCGTAGAACAGTGGAGTGCCAGTGTGACTGGTCTACCTTAGTTGTTCCCCAAGAAAGTCAAACAGTAAAAGGATAGGTAGACACATAAATACCAGGCTCATTCTACTGCTTCACTAGAGATTCCTCTCATGCTTGAATTGCTTCATATGAACTGCTTAGTGCAAGAATACGGGCTGCTGTCTGATTAGCTCCTAACATACTGCCAATCTCCCGACACTGTAGAATCTAATTTCCAAAAGAGTATCCAATGTCAATAAAGCAAAGATTTGCCATGGGCATCCATTCAAATGGGGTATGTCTGACATGATGAAATTGCAGGTCTTGTTGCAAACCCTCTGAATAGTGCTACACTGGATAACGTCGAATAATATAGCCTAATTTCTCATGCTGGACTGGATGTTAAGAGTTCAGCGAGTCCGAATAGCTATGGACAAATGAGAAGCACACATCTCTCGCTTCGCTCCCGTGGCTACGGGACACCAAATCCTTCTGAAACGGACCACGGGACAGAGTTAACAGAGACGTGAAGCTGGCAGCTATTCTCACCTGCGTGTTGGCAGGGTTCTTCATTCTGCCCTCCTCGTGTAGGGTGTGAGATGCAAGCAAACATTCTGGATCAATCTACTAAAACTACAGCTGCATGCAAAGTGAAGAAAGGAAAGTGCTGAGTTCTTATTTAAGAGGCCAGTTTTCACCCTGCAACTGCACTGACTTTGCTGACTTATCTCCTAGATGGTGCCATATAGATCCAGGTAACTACACAGGATGCGTGCATCCGAAAGCTCAATGGAGGAGTGTGCCACTCATCGCAGAATACCTTGGGAGCTTGTCGGAAAGCCATACCCTGGCTGGCAACCTCCACTCTGGGGGTTAGCGCCAGCTGGCCCTGAGGCAGAAGGGGTCCAGAGAGCAGGGACCAAAGCCAGTTTCAAGACACAATGCAGCTCAAAGGTTCAAAGGTGTCCTGAATAATGGGTATATATGCAAAGAGGCCTAGCTTTGCTTTGATATTTTAAAAGCATTCTTTCATTCTTTGCAGAACTGCGATATGAGTAGACCATCCCCCCACTACAGCCTCTGTCCCCCAGCACAACTCAAATGTCTCATGCATTATTCCGAGCGATTTCTCTCTCTCTCTCTCTTTTTTGTTCCTAATGTTGACATATTGGGTTTAACAGGAAGGCACAGTGCCCTACCAATTATTGCTACTCCTTTGTTCACCTGTCATAAGTGTGTTTCATTCATTCTTGGTGGTAAAAAGCAGTTGTCCAAGCTTACTGTGTTCAGCAGGTATTTAGAATATGAGATCTAGAGGGGAGTCAGTCTGAGAGCCATCATGCTTCATATTTCATACTACAAGCATCAAGTGTGAGAAAATGTAGACAGCTTTGAGATTCATGTCACTTCTAGGTCCTATCATCAATGATAAGAATGAATTATTTTAAGAAATATGTCGTTATTCTAAATCTGGACAGACGTCAGCATTTCTGCATCAGTCTGTGACTCCATTTCGTTTCACGAATCGTAATGCCACTGCAAAGTTTTACTCTCACTATTGCTGATAAGAGGTTCATTAAAAAAGAGAAAAGTTATCGTAACCTTAGCTCTTTTAAAGATTTACTCTACGATTATTGGAAATATCTTGTGTATGGATATGAGATTGAGAAAGGAATGCTGATAGCTGTCAGTGAATTCATGTAAAGGTTTCATCCAGTTTCGGACAGTAGTTAGTGAAAAGTGTGAAAATGTCCCATCATCTTTAACACCTTGTTAGCTTTTTACTGCAGAGGACTGCAGTGTGTAAACGAGTCCTGTTCCCAGTCACTACATGGTTCATTCTAAAATATACTGTTTTATTATTATTGTTATTATTGTTGTTGTTGTTGTTATTATTATTATTATTATACATTGATCCCTGTTAATTTTTAGATGATTGTTTCTGTGGAGTGCCGAAAAACCGTTTCTATATAATACTGTTGAATAATAATACAATATGGGACCTATCATAATCAATACATGCCAATATATTAGAACATTTTGTCTCTGCATCATGACGCATGAGCTTTCCTGCTGATTTGGTTGTAATAAAAACAATCAGTAGGAAAGCGCACGTCCACGTGCTCAGAGGTGTTTTGCTGTACAACAACAAACGCCCCATCATCATCTCTGTGAATGGCACTGCAGTGTTTACAGTATCAAAGTCCAGGGAGGGAACCAAACCGAACCAAAAAACGAGATTTAGACCCTGTTATCGCTCCAGTTTGAAAGTGCGCACACACCTGACTCTGCGAAGCTGATGATCTCTGAGGTTTCCTTCTGCGCCTCGTTGCTGTAAGCCGCTTGGCCATCTAAGCTGGGGATCTCGAGCCTCCCGTCCTCCCTCACTTTCCCGGCGTGGAGCTTCCTCAGTGCCGTCACCATGGCCGCCTTGGGAATCGGGTGCGTGATGTTCGGTCTCTGCTTCATCTGCAGTCGGCTCAGTATGTGCCTCTTCACCGCCTCCAGGAAGTCCGTGTCCATGGCGTCTGGAACCTCCGGACGGCCGAGGCCGCATGACGCGCACGAGTCCCGGGGCAGCGCGTGCGTGTCGCTCCCGGCCCCCCGCACCGCCAGCACGCAAACCACCAACCAACACATCACCCGCACGATTCCCTTCATCTTCTCTCCGATCGGCTTTAATTCAACACGCAGGGCTCGCCTTGGCTAACAGCTTCACTTTGCCTTCACACAGCCGTCGTGCCAGGTAAATGGACCCTGTGCAGCCACATGAGCTATTTCAACCATGTGTTCATCAAAGGGATTGGAAAGTTCTTGTCATGAGCGCGCGCCTAAGAATGGTCTGAGTTAGGACCGGTCCAGGGTTCCAGTGGTTGTCTGAGAGCAAGCTCCGCGCGTCATGCTTGTTGTGAAGGATGGATGGATGGAGAGACTCCGCGCGCAAGACATGGGCTTGACTTGGAGCATCTACAGATCAGTGGCAGGTCAAGAGTCCAACACGTTTACGTCCTTGTCTTTGACATCTCGTCATCGTGATGACTGCATGAGCAAATGCATCCCAAAACCAGAGTGCACTCAGAGTCCGAGCGCCGACCGGTTGTTGCACTAATTAGTCCCTACAAATGAGTGCTCAGAGCTGCAATAGTGGGCTCTCTTCTTGGATCGCACCTTCTGTTGGTCCAGGGCGCCGCTTGGAGTGATTCAGGAGCAGGAAATCCCGACGCGCTGGGGCTGCGTAACCTGCGCGCACTGCGCAAACGGTGTAGTGCTTCCCGTCCTTTCCCCTGTGCAATCAGCTTCCTAAAGCCGCCTCGCGCGGAAACTTTTTTTTATAGTTGAAACCACGTGGGCTGAGAGGAGATTAGCGTGTGTGTGGAGGCGAGAAGAGCCAGCGTGTGCGCCTGACCCATTCACTCCAGCCGATAATGAACAGCTCCGGTGGCCAGCCAAGGTTAAATAGTGAACGGTGGAAACGTCATCTTGTGAACTCCCTTCTGTTCTACTCATCTTACCGTCCTGGAAAGTTTTCTGTGACGTGTACAGTATGCATCGTATGTGGATGTGTGAACATGTATCAAAAGCGTGGGGAGATAGTTCCTATTAAGGGGGGTTTCCCCCTCCTTTATCTTTGTAAATCAAGATTTTTAGGCCAAATCCTTTAACGAAGCCAGGGTCATGGAATATTTAGTAAGATTTAGGTGTTTTTAGATTTAGATTTTCCTCCCACATTAGTGTTGTTATTGTTTTATTTAAATTGATGCACGTTTATCTTTATTTAGGTCATTTTAAGAAGTGACCCGAAGAGCACCCGTGTTGTGATTTGGGGCTGTGGCGCCATCTATTGTTCTCACTGGATAATAGAACGTCACAGTGCCAGGTACTGATCCCATATGATGTAGTATGATGTCAAATTCTCTGCCAGGATCATCAAATAAATACAAACAATAAATACAAATCCAATGCTCTATGTACTAAAGTATTTAAGTCTTTCTGGGCATTAATCAAGATATGCCTTACAAACTTTTTAACTTCACCTTACTTTGTTTAATGTAGGCATCTTGGGTCTGAAACATACCCTCATAATGCATAAGACACACATATATGTGGATTTTTTTTATATATATAATAAAGAATGGTCTAATCACACTGTGAACATATTGAAGTTCCTCTGGGTTCTCCAGTTCCCATGTATCTCCCAAAAAGCATGCAAGTAGTTAGACTGGCTCTGCTAAATTGCCCTTGGTTGCGAATGAGTGCAAGAATGTGTGTGCACATTGCCTTGTGATTAACTCTATTATACCAATTTACAGCAGAACCTCATTGGGTGTGAATTCACCCAACATGCCCCCAGTTTCGTTTCCTTTGTGACTCTGACTAGGGTGAAGAAGTTACTGAAGATCAATAATAGAATGAATGTGACAATACTACACTTGCTCCATAAATCAGTAAAACACACAGCACAGAGGCAAGTTAAACAAGGAAGTAATTATACTATATTTTCCATTTCTAAATATACTTTGGTAAGCCAGCAATTATGTTAATTATGTGAAAACATATCTTGTTACAGTGAACTATTGTATGAATTCTTCCTGATTAATCAGTACAAAAACATCCAAAACATTTTCGTATTTCCAAACATTACTCTTCCAAAAAAAGAATTTGTATTTGAAAGATGATTGTATGTTTCAGTAATGAACACAACATTTTACATAATAGACCACCTTTCAGACAAAAAAACAAAACAAAAACAAAACACACACACAACGAAGGCTTCCGGGTTTTGCATACAAAAGCAAGAAGGAAGTGCGCCAGTCAAAGTCTCAGAAGAACTGTGGCAGATTTTCCAAGGTGCTCAGTAAAACCTACCAGCTCATTTCCTTCTAAAACTGCACAAATTTTCTCCAAGACTACTATTTCAGAAAAAAAAGCAAAGGGTTATCACTAAATACTGATTTTGTCTAGTTTATTTCCACTTACTGCATGTTAGTATTTTTCTTTTAAGTAGAAAGATTGAATTCAATTATTTTTTAAGTCATTTTTACAGCAATTCTTTGCATGTGTCTAAGATTTTTGCACAATACTCAGAATATAATACAGAATATATATAATCTATATGTAAACTTTATATACAGTTATGTGCAAAATAATAGCAGTGTGTTTAAAACAAGAGGAAAAGTTCCTAATAGCATTTATTTCCATATATACAAAGGCACTGGGAGCTGTGCACATTCAACTCCAAATGAAAACATGAACAAAAAAAAAAAAAACAAAAAAAACAAACAAAAAAAAAATATATATATATATATATATTACTGAAAATGAAGAAAAAGAATATTAGTTTGTTCCAAAAAATAGCAGTGTCTGCATTTTCTTATACAAATTGGAATATTTAAGGAATATTTAAACTGAAAATGAAATGAAGATTTAGCTTTTCCTGTAAGCACTGACCTAATATTTAATTGTATAACCATTATTTCTGATCACTGCTTTACATCTCTGTGACATGGAGTCAACTAACATTTGACACCTGCAAACAGAAACTGCAGCCCAAGCTGACTGGACTACATTCCACAGATCTTCTGCATTCTTGGGTTTTTGCATCAAAAACAGAATTTTTGAGGTCATTCCAAATTCTCAATCGGATTGAGGTCCGGGGATCGGGCTGGCCACTTAATGACATCAATCTTGTTGGTCTGCAACCAGGTTGTTGCCCGCTTGCTGGTGTGTTTGGGGTCGTTGTCCTGGAGAAACACCCATTTTAAGAGCATTTCTTCCTCAGCATAAAGCACCATGACCCCTTCCAGTATTTTTAAGTATTGAAACTGGTCCATGGTGCCTGTTATGCGATAAATGGGCCCTACTCCAAAGTATGACAAACATCCCCAAACCATTATGCTTGCACCTCCATGTTTTACAGTCTTCACAGTGTACTGTGGCTTGTATTCAGTGTTTGGGGGACATCTCACGAACCATCTGTGGCCTTTAGACCCAATAAGAACAATCTTGGCCTCATCTGTCCATACAATATTGCACCACTTCTCGTTAGGCCAGTCAGTGTGTTCTCTGGCAAACTGTAACCTTTTCAATACATGTCTTTTTTTCAGCAGTGTTGCTTTACGGGGGTTTCTTGCAAATAGTTTGGCTTCACATAGACGTCTTCTGATTGTTGAAGTACTCACAGGTAACTGAAGATCTTCTTTGATCTCTCTGGAGCTCATCATTGGATGCTTCTTTGCCATTCTTGTTATTCTATCATCTACACGGACGATAGTATTCCTTTTTCTACCACGTGTTTCAGGTTTTCTTTGCCATTTTAAAGCATTTGAGATCATTTTAGCTGAGCAGCCAATTATTTTCTGCACTTCTTTGTATGTTTTCCCCTCTCCAATCAACTTTTTGATCAAAGTTCTTTCTCCTTCAGTGCAATGTCTGGAACGACCCATTTTACTCACTGAGCAAGGGCTAAAACCAGCAGGTACAACAACTGATGCCTTCCTTCCTTAAATAAGGGCCATAATTGACACCGATTTCTTCACAGATTGAATGACCTCCCTATTTGAACTTCACACTGCTATTAATTTGAACACACCTCTTTCATTAAATGAATCAATTACCCCCAATCAGCAGCATGTATGTCATGTCTGTTAAGTCTGTTGGTTGGCTATTACTCTGCTACACCTAGTCATGAATTTCTTCCCATGTTGTATCCTAATTTCTGCCAAAATCAGTACTTAAACACATTAGTGATATTAGTCTGCTATTATTTTGCACATAACTCTACATAAGAAGGCACTACATAAATCAGACAAAATAAAATAAATCAAAATGACAGTACTGTACCAGCAGCTGGTTCAATCATTAAATATATCCTCATATAGGACAATCAAGGCTGCTATTCTTTTTCTCTCTGAGAAAGTAGTATTTGCTTCTATATATCATCACCCCCTTTCAGCTATCTCCCAGAGTCATTTGCCACACTGAAATGGCAGCTTGTTCTTTCAGAGGTTTACCTCCCAACATGAGCAACAAGTCAGGCATTGGGACCGCCAGAGTGTCCTCCGTTTCATTTTCTGAGAGCTTACTGTCCCTGTCCCATTGAGCAACTTGGTTTTCAAATGTGAGGCAGTTCCCATATATCTGAGTACCTTTTAAACCCGCATGCAGATTCTGTAACTCTATGTCCTCTTCAGGCTGCTGCTTTAAGGGACTGGAAGGGAAACACTTGTTCTTGAAGGGTCTGAATGTATTTTCCTTGCTTTTTGATATGGAGAGTTCTTTATTACTGCTATTATTTGGTGGTCTGGGTTGGAATTTAGGGCCAAGACCCACACAGCGGTGGTGAATGCAGCATGGAGCCGTACATCCAGACAATGACGGCAGCTTCTGCCACATGAGTGTGGTAAGATTGAGACTCCACAGACAATTAGTGGGCGCAGTCTGGGTCTCTCCTCCACCAAAGAGCAGCATGCTGTCCTTGTACACCACAGCTGAGTGGCCCATCAGTTTAGAGGGTCCTGAGCTATAAATAGAAATAGGGAGGCAGAAAATCAAATATTAATAGTGCAATAAAGGGGCAATTTCACCATTGGTCTTTTAGGCGTATTCCAACTGAACCTGGTGTGATACAGTATGTATATGCATGTACAACCCGAATTCCGGAAAAATTGGGACATTCTTTAAAGTTGAATAAAATGAAAACTAAAAGACTTTCAAATCACACAAGCCAATATTTTATTCAGAACAGAACATAGATAACATAACAAATGTTCAAACTGGGAAATTGTACACCTTTATCCACTAAATGAGCACATTTCAA
>JAQLOM010000034.1:10079649-10091065 GCA_030068315.1 Chrysichthys thysi
TCTTTTAATGTTTGAATTAACATTTTTTTAAATTATATTTTATATTCCAGAGTCCCGCGAAAGCCAAAAAATTCCGCAAATCAAATTTTGAAAATCCGCGATGCACTGAACCCGCGATAGGTGAACCTCGGTATTGCAGGGGTTCACTGTATACCCATACACTGAATCCGAAAATATTTCTAGACTTTTATTATATAAAATTCACATCCTCAATGTCCAGCTTATTTTAAAGTAGCAGGTTTGCAAGTTAGTCTTTGGTGTTTCTGGGTCAGCTCTTAAATTGTCTTTTAAAATATAGCTATAATATATAGATATAGAATAATACATAGAGTTCATAAACATAGTAATATGAAACACTTAAACAACAATTTTAAAGGCCAGAGTGCAGAAGCTATGACTCTGTCCTTTAAAGATATATTATGTATTTCTCCTTCTGAGGATGATTAAAAATATCTGATGGTTGTCCTTTCTTATCCACAACAGGTGAGAGGTAGCAAATTGTGAACCTGAAATAGAAATGCCATTTTCCACCCACTGGAAACATAAGTATAAGTATAAGAAACATCAGTCTCTCCGCCATTTTAACCACCACATTTATCTGCATGTGGAGGCACTATCCATTATTTTGCAGTACAGAGCAAGCTAAATGTCCTGCCACTATAGTTTCATAACACCTGGATTGCTTACTGCAGTGAACCGTGTGTACAACTGTCAACGTGCTTGCTGAGGTCTTAATTGCATGTCGGAGTAATCTGCCGGCTTGTTTGAGGAGCCTGTGACAGCAGTGCCTTTGAGAGATAATCACCTGACTGATAGTGGAGCACTGTGCACATCTGTCTCTCCCTTGTTGCTGCAGGATGATAAAGAATTAACCTTTCATCTGGACTTTGATGTCTCCAGCCACTGCTCCTGGGTTGTGGGCAGTTGATCTCACAAAGAATTTTGAATAACTATATTGGTATCAAAATGTGTGGTGCCGTCGGGTTTGTGTTCACAGCCTTGCTTGATATTTTAGCTCAAAGAATCAGACTTTTTGAAAATTTGCCTTCATGGGATTACGCTGTCATAAGAGTTAGAACTTTTTAGTCATTTCAATTTAACAAGTACTGTAATGTAAAACTGTAGATTGTTTTGACATTGCTGAAGCAACCACCTGTGTATTTAAACTGCTTTCCCGTTAGTCACATATATCTATTGTTTTTTTGGGCACAGATGTGTCCTAATATATTCCTGAAACTTAGTAATATCATAAACACACAGTCTGTCTTTCATTTTCACTCCCTGCTGTTGTCCTGTTTAACATAATTTTCCATGAATAAATGACATAAAGCTTTTACGATATATTTTACAGCAATTAGGACACCTCACAAGCTATAGATCACATCATCACACGTTTTGATCTTGTTCAGTAAGAAGCTTAGGCGTAAATCAAAGTCTTAAAGAACACATCTTTCAACATGCTTAGAAATGTTCTTTTCATCTCAGGATACTATTCTGAGGGGAAGGCAGCAATTTCAGATGATAGCCCTACTGTGGCCTTTCCCAAAGGTTCCGCTGCTGGCTGCCGCTGGCCAGTGATGCATGGCACCTCAATAGACTTAAAATAATTGTAGGTTATTTGTTGAATGTGACAAATGACCTGCACTGGGGCCAAGTCCTGAAGCACATAATGGAATGTTAAGGTGTCACAGGGGGATGAGTGGAGGTGACTTTGACTGTTGACCTTGACCATACAGGGTAATAGAGGTAGCAGAGACCACACTTTTCTGAAATGAAGCAAAAAAGGGGGGAAAAGTTATGCAGCACTGCAAAATGTAATTTATGTTAGGAGAATTACTCCACAGGATTTAGTGCAGCCCCTTTAATAAGTAGGCCTACATGTAATATATGGCAATTTGCTTTAATTCCTTTTCTCATTCTTTCATTAATTCATCTTCAGTAACCACATTATCCTGGTCAGGGTATCCATCACAGGGCACCATGTACACAAACAGTCTCACATTCAAGTTAGTATTCATACCTACCTGCATGTTTTTGGACAGTGGGAGGAAATCAAAGAACCTGGAGGAAACGCCATTTTGTCTTATTAACTGAAAATTCTCCTTCATTCCAACTGTCTCGGATTTGATTTAACACTGAATCAATCAACACAACCCACTGGGGTTTTCTTCTTTTTCTCCAGTTTTGGAAAAGGGAAATTGCAGAACGCCCTGACCGGCCATGCTTTACTTTGTGATTTTCCTTCTTTTTCTTTTTTTTTCGTGGAAGTTAAATCAGAAAGAATTCTGGGATCGAGTTCTAATCTTTGATGTTCTTTATATTTATTTGTTCCACGTGACTACAATATTTTTAGATCTTTTGTCATGAACCGCAGTTCTTTAATAACAATTGTGTGCATTTATCAATCCAAATATAGCTATAGGCTTAATTAATCCCCCTTTTTTTTTTACAAAGTGATGAAAATGTAGTGCCTTTCTGTGGGTTTTGCAAAAGTAGATGGACAAAATCAAGCGTATCTGATAAAACACTTGCGTGTTTCGTAATTCATTAATTCACATAACACCAGGCAACTGAAGGAACGAGCCATCAGCACTTTGAACCCACAGAGATAATTAATGTCTTTCCTACCTGAAGGAGAAATAGAGCACATTTCCTAAATAATTGTTTCATGGCCCCAAGAGAATTTCTTCAGCCCCTAGTTAAGTGACCTATATGCAAATACAATGTCAAGAATGTGAAGACAGCATTGCTTATGAGCTGTATGTAAGAGGAGAATAGTTTTGTTTAGCAAATGGGGGGAAACTTGACTCATTATTTTAGGCATGTGGTAGATGTCAATAACAAATGCAAAATATTTAACGCTTCTGGATGTTATTTATTTTACTTCTCCTGTCAAAAAGATCGCAAGTTTAGATATAATTCAGACATAATTTCTAGCAATATGTCTCACACAGACATGCAAAGTGCCACTACACAGCGTCTCACCTTTATGTAACTTTTTCACTGATTATACTAGGGTATGAATTATCATCATTTCATGTCATCCACGTCATTAGCTTGAGGCTTGCCCTTAGCTCTCGCCCCTAAGATGATAAATCACCATCAAGCAAACATCATTACAGTCTCGGCCACCAGCATCTATGATTACTAATGATATCTAAACAGTGGAGTAACTGAATATTGACTCTGAGAACTTTTATCTTTTACTTTTGACCATTTTAATAGTTTTTATATTTTCTCATGAGGAACATTTATTAGATAACTTTTCATATTTACAAAACACTATATGGCACTTCTAGTTGATGAACGAGGTCGTAGAAGAATGGCCAGACTGGTCAATTAAACCCTCTTTCTGTGAGCAGAAAAGCGTTACAGAATGCACAATGCATCAAACCTTGAGGCAGACGTTCTAGAACAGCAGAAGAGCACACTGAAGGTAGCTGCACGAATAAGCAGGTTTACGTGTTCCTAATAAACTGGTCAGTGAGTGTAGAATCAGAATGCAACCTTATTATGATTTTACATAGGCTGTGGCAATGCTGTATCCTCACCCTCTTGAAGAGATCATGGCTTTAACCACAAAAAAACCCTCAGAAATAAATAAATGCAGCATAGTGAAGGTCGTTGTTGTCATTTGTTGGAGCTGAGAAAACATGAGTAGGGTGATATGTCGCTGAAGACTGCATTGCCTGCGGAAATATGGGCCTCTTAATCATCAGGGACTCAGTTCTCTAGTGTTTCTCTTATTGCTACCACACACTTCATCACACTGCTGAATAAATGATTATTTGCATATTTGAAAATCGATAGAAATGTGGGCATGGAACCATTCATTGTGAAATGGGACAGTTTGTGATAAAGGCCTGGCAGACCAACTGTGTACAATTTTAATGCATTGCCATATGTCTCTCAAATTTCCTGGACACAGTAATAGTTTATTTTTATTTATTAATTTATTTTTATAATTATACTGTGTGAATGTGGAGGAACTCCATCCAGAACTGGAGGCGTCACACACAGAGACAGATGTGATGTTAGATTGAAGGCAACCACATAGGTAACTGCCATAAAAAACAGGATTATATCATACAAAATTACGCTGCTTGAACCCTAGACAGTGTGGAAACTGCAAGAATGCACTTTACTAAACCTAGAGGGAGAAGTTGTAATTACATCCCAATCCAAGTTCACAGTTATTAAATTTTGTGTGCTTTATAGCCACATTGGTACAGTGTTCTATGTGTGGGAGGTATATTTATAGAAGATGCTGGTGGAAATGAATTACAAATGCCAAAGTGACTCAGTCACAGATTGTCAAATTCTCCAAAGAGTGTGGAAGCCACATGAGAGGCAACATATGAAGAGAGTTTTTATAGAACACCGATAAATAACAGTCAATTTACTGAAAACAAGAGCATAGAGACTATAAACAAAGTAGTTAAACTGTATATTACGAAAGAACAAAACTAATGCTTTCAATAATGAAACCCAAAAATAGACAAACATCAGTGAAATGAGTTGTGACTTTAACACAAAACAAATTTAAAAAATGCCTTTTTATGTGCTCTTCGCTATGTTACCATTTGCTCACAATATGCCTGCTGATTTTCATCATAGCTACTTGTGCTGATTTCATTGGCACTTACATGATTGCCACTGTCTCAAGCAAATACCTACAGGGGGCAGTCTTGTACTGCAACCACAAAGGAAGTCCTTGTACTTGAGAAGTAAACAGACATAATGATAACAAAGGCTTCATACCAACAGAGGTGCATCAGCGATTTGTGATTTTAAATATATTGTGACCTTAGCATGGTTTTGAAGTTTATGAGTAAATGTGCACACTTATGCATAATTTATATATATATAATTCAAACAATAAATTGCACATTCATTTTCACATTCAAGTTTTACCAGACATAGCACTGCATAAGAAAAGAAAGAAAAACAAAAGGAATTATCAGTATTTATTGATAAACCAGTAGGTTACAGTGGAATAGGTATATGTAACTATGCATTAATCAACTAGAGCAAATCTAACAAACCGTGCATCTAAATCATACCTAAAACATTCATTTCAGCCTTATAATGCACATATAATAACTCCTCACTGCTGTGCATGTCTTGCAGTAGGCGAGTGATTTGCTGTAATTCAGCGTTACAGAAGACATTCGGAATTGCTGACATGGTGCAGATATTCCTTTGAATTGCAGTTTGGGAAACGTGGAAGGAATAGTGGAAAAATCTGTCAGTGTAGGAGGATGGCTTCTGTAGTTTTCAGCTATATGTTGCTGTTTGGCTCAGCTAACTGACAGCTCATATGTTCACACTCTGCTTCATCCTGAAGACTTCTGTAGACATGCAATAGATTGTATTGGATATCTGGCCTGGTCTCATGGGAAACCTGGAATAACTGGCTATTGGGTCTGTGAGTTCTCTTCAAAGATGCCGCACAGCCAAAAAGGTCCATTTGGGAATAACTGGCTGCAGAAAAGCTGTTGAAGGCCTTTAGATCTCAAGATAGAATTTGACTCAACCTGAAGATACTGTCTCCTGTGTGGTCATTGCTTTTAAAGAGAAAGAACAGAAGTAACTTGATGAGCAGTCACCGGGAAGAGATAATTATTTATAATAAGATTTGATTTTCCATTGCTGAATGTTATACAGGATGACGCCTCTAAATGGCTGGGAGGATTAGTCTCTGCAAGAAAGATGGACACGCAGGGAAAAGCCTATAGCTGTCCTGCTGACTGTAGATTTGCTAGACTGAGAGAAATTGGATTTTCATGAGTGGAAAAAAATAAAGAAGGTATGAGGAAAGCAGTCACAGGGGTAGATTGTGGCCACTGTAGTGCATAAGTGTGAGAGGCCTATGGGTAAGTAGTTTAAAAGATCCTGAAACAGGGAACTGACTACAATGAGCACCAACTAACATTCAGATTAACCTTTCAGGAGAAAATAAACTATATTGCCAAATGTGTGTGGATACTTGTCCATCGCACCACTATGTGCTGTTTGTACACCACATTCCAGATTTAGGCCCATACTTACTGCTATTATAATAACCTTTACTTATCTAGCAATGCTTTCCACGCAATTTTGGAGTTTGACTATGGGGATTTGCCCATTCAGCCACAAGAGCATTAAAAAATGAGGCTCTGATATCACGCAAGGAGCCCTGGAACACAGTTTGCATCCCAGTTCATCCCAAAAGTATTCAGTAGGGCTGTGGTCAGGGCTCTGTGCATTCCAGTTAAGTTTTTCCACTTTAGCCTTCGTAAACCAGGTCTGATAAATGGGTCTGATGGTCAAATGTCCACACACGTTTGGTCATATAGTGCATATGGTTTCAGAAAAATATCTAAGAAGAAAGGGATACTGATCAAAGTTTTATTTTAGCCAAAGACTACAACAACAAAAAAAAATTTCTTTGCTCATTTGTGTCAAAGAGCGTCAATAGTGTAAAAATTCTATATGTATTTGTAGCAAAAAACAAACAAACAAACAAACATTTTCATCTGAGACTTACTGTCTAAATGGTAATAATAGCAAACTAGTAGTACATAATCAGTGTATTTAGTTAACTGTTTGGGTTACCACTAGATGCACAACAAATACAGTACCTGTAATATCCAGTCCAGATATTACATTGATCACTCTCACCTTGTTACTGAATGCACTAGTTTCCTGTTTCAGTCTAATTTCCTCAGTATATTTAAATGATTCACTTCACATCTTTGTTTTAGCTATTTTTCTTCAAAGGTTTTTTCCCCCCGGCTTTTGATTTCTGCCACACTTCCTGTTTAAGAGTATGTTTGCATTTGTTACTAGATCAACTGACTCACACCTGCCTTCACATCATGAACTGGTCAGATTTGGATTTGTTAATAAAGTAACATGATTATATCCACTTGCTCTAGTTACATGATAATACCAGTAAACAGATAGCTTTAAGGTATAAGCTATATATAAAGTTATACAATTAAGCATACAGTGTTTCTGTCCTGTGATGCACTAACAGAGTTATTAGCCAAATCATCTAATAATGAGTGACAAGATTTGACACAGAGATGGTTTATTTGTGAGTAAGATTAAAAGATAAAGATCTAGTACACATTTGAAAAAGTCAACCAATAGTTTTATTATGTAAGGGTTAAACAAGCAGGAGTTGGTCTCAGTCTCAAAATTAGTTGACTACCAAAGTATGTTACTGCAGTGCTGCCATTTCTGAAAGAATTCAAGAAAATGTACACACACAACAAGTTTGTAGGTACTTTAAATACCTTAAATATATGAGTTAATGATGTTTGAATATCAATTTATTTCCGCTAAAATACATACATATTTGCTGCTTCAAGTAGCCTAGAGAAGTCTGGAATTGAAAGAGTACATAAAACATAAAAAGTATGTCAACATCAGTAAGCAAGATGAAACATCAGAGAAAGATGAAGAAAGCAAAAGGCAGAGAATATTAAACTAATCAATGTGGTGTGGAATCTGTATGGAAAATATGTCAGACACCAACATTTACAAAACTTCATACTTATGCATAAGGGGTAAACGCAAATATCCTTTACCATAAAGCTCCTTAAACATTCATATCCTTTAAAATATGCTATAATCTGCCTTGCTACAGCTAATGACTCATTCTGGTCTACATTGTTTTTTTTTTTTTTTTTTTATTTACCAGACATGATTAGATCATAAGGTGGGTTTCTTTTAGCCTGCTTAATGCGCAGTTCGCAATTTGAACTAGAAAAAATAGCTAAAAAAAAAAAACCCTCAAATATTGCCAAAATGTTGATATGCTTGCAGGTGTTTTTTATGAACTGCCAAAGCAGTATTGCACAAAATTGAAATGGAAACATATTTTTCTCATTTAAGCTACATGACATGACATAAGGAGTGGCGAATGCCGTTGTGATTTTTCAATAAAAAAAAGAACTTTTTTGCCCAAAACTACAAAGAAAGCCCATCTATAGAATGATTGCAGGATTCATCTCCAAGTCCTTATTCATGGCCTTTTAAAGGACCTTGAGAAGAATTTCTGACAGTCTTGTAAAGCGGTAACATTCACACATTGGACACTGAACATTTTTTGATTTGAGTGAAAGGTAATGAAATGGAACAGGCTATGAAGCTACGAGTGTGGAAAAGTCATTGCTATTTGTTTCCAGTGTAAATCAATAATATTCTGCTCACTATTCAAGACGGCAACAATCCCCCTCTAGTCACAACATATAATGTCAGTGCTAAAAAGGCACTAATATTTGGTCATGGTATAATGACATTAGCCAATAACTACCAAAATTATAAACATTTCACAAAATTCCATGGAGGTTATGATAAACCTGTTTCCACCATATCCTTCTGAGTAATTTTGTATAAGAAACTAACAGTATTCGGTGATTCTGTGATTCTCCCTCTCAGTGTCCTTTTGTAACATTTAATTTAATTCATAAAGGCCATGATAATTATAGTATTAACCTGTCAGGTTGAAGTCATGCCTACTAGTGGAACCAAATCCATAGAAATCTTCTACACTTTCAGACAAAATGATCAATTTGCTTTATAACAAATGTTTTTTCTTTCTAAAGAAAATGTAAAAAAAAAAAAAAAAGAAACCCATGTCCTCTTGCAATCTATTTGCTATTTCCCCAAAGAATTCCAACAACCAATACTTTGTTGATGATCAAATAGATATTTAGGTTGTTATTTTCTTGATAACGCAGCCTATGTCATGACAGAGAGCTGGCAGATCCTATATTGGCTCTTCATCACAAGATATGACATATACAAGGTGGTGGCAAATCTTGAGGTGCTGACAAAATGTGCACTGCACAAAACAGGACAAATTGGCTTGGCGGATACGACAAGTCTCAAGGTGCTTTAGGGCAGAGCTAGTAGATCCCACTGGAAATTCATTGCAGCTTCAAATATTTCTAACTTGTTAAGCCTCACACTGGTCCTTTGTTACAAGTTATGGCGACAACTCAAAATAGAAACAGAAGTGCTGTTCAAGCATGAAGGATCTCAAATTTTCTTGCAAAATGGTTGGTAAGGAGCCCTACAACAACGTGGACAAATGGATTCAATTGAAAATGCAAGGTACCTAATTTAAATTAAGTTACAGGTTTGTTCATGCCTCCATGGCACACAAACATAGTCATTTTAGGAAATGAACAGTATTTCCCGCTAAGCACGAAGGGTGTAATTTAATGTAAAAAAGAAAGAAATAAATAAAAAAAGATTAATCACATAAATAAATGACAGCTGCTGTGTTGGTCAGTGCTGAACCTCAAAACAAGTTTCCTGTTGAGAAAATTGCTTCATAACTGTAACTCATTTTGACCCTGTTTACATTACATTGTCATTCCACGTAACGTACGTGTGTGTGTGTGTGTGATGGAGAGAGAATCAAAAAGTAAGTAATAAATGCATTTAATGGCTTCAGAAGTAACTGTGATAAAGATATCACTTTTCCACATCATCACTATTTTTTGTATTATTCAACTAGCTTCTGTAGAGAAGAAGTTTTTCAAATAAATTTTTTGCTCCTGAAGCCAAATGAACACTGCTTCCTTTACTTCATCATCAGAGGTGAATCTGCGACTGTGCAGCACCTTCTTCAGTGGACCGAAGATGTGATAATCCCTTGGCACCAGATCTGGACTGTAAGGAGGATATGGAAAACCTGTGAAGTTACATTTCAAAACTTTCCGCAAAAGACGAAAATCCACGATACACAGATGCCACCCCTAAATGCTTTTTTTTTTTTTTAAATAGTATAAGCCCTAAATTATCCTCCTACACTTTTTAAACACTTTCTAGACACGATTAAACACATAAAGAAAACATTTGCAAGCATATAGTGAAGTGAATTTTGTGTAGAATTAGGAGAAACATCATATGTGAGTAATGCTACGGGTGAAGGACTGGGATGCTGGTTGCTTCTTGCTGGTTGTGTATGCCTCTTCACCAGCAGCCAATCACAACCAAGGTTAAATGTATAGGGAATTCTGATTGGCCAGACTCGTTCCTCCAGCCATATTTATTTTTCAGTATCCACACCCCGCATTTTTGTAAACAACGCTGTGTTCTTTGTCTCTTGTGTAAATATGGTATACACTGTACTGTAGTTTATATACTATTATATACTATTAATATTTTACTCCATTTTAATTAATGTTTATGTTTTATAATACAGTACAGGGAAATCTGCAATTCTAAATAAAAATCAGTGAATAGCTGGGGACACAAACTGTGAACCACGATATAGCGGGGGATTACTGTACTTTATATACATAAACTATCTGATTCCCCAGTGGCTTCGCTCACTGAGTGCAAGGGAAAAAATAAAATGCTGTATTTATAAAATAAGTTTGTTAATTACCAATTTTATTTTTCAACAAATAGTGGTCATATGTAATTTCCATTTCCATATATATTTAGATTATCGGTCATCTTCTGCCACTTAGTCCTGGTCAGGGTCACGGGGGAAGCTGGTGCCAATCCCAGCTGACATCAGGTGAGAGGCAGGACACACCCTGGGTGGGTCGCCAGTCCACCGCAGGGCAACACAGAGACAGACAACCATTCACACTCACATTCACACCTATGGGCAATTTAGAGAAGCCAGTTCACTTAATGCCCTCTGTGCGTGTCTTTGCACTGTGGGAGGAAACCAGAGTACCCGGAGGAAACCCATACAAACACGGAGAGAACATGCAAACTCCACACAGAAAGGCACCCTGTGCCGAACCTGGGGCTTGAACCCAGGACCTTCTCGCTGTGAGGCAACAGTGCTAACCACTCAAATTAAAGTTTTCTTAAATAATTACTTACCAAATAGGTATTTAGGGCGGCACGGTGTCTGAGTGAGCGAGGTTCACTCACAGCGAGCTTCGAGCGCCGGGTTCGGCACAGGGTGCCCTTTCTGTGTGGAGTTTGCATGTTCTCCCCATGTTCATGTGGGTTTCCTCCGGGTACTCCGGTTTCCTCCCACTGTCCAAAGATATGCGCATTAGGTGGATTGGCTACCCTAAATTGCACGTAGGTGTGGATGTGTGCATGTGTGAGAGCATGATCCCGAGTTAGGGGAGGGTTGGGCGACCTCACCCTGTAGAATGAGCTTAGCTCCGGAAATGTCAACCGAGCCCCGTGGGGCTGCTTGGCACCCTATGTGTGCTGTACGGCACGTACAGAACCAGAGAGAGAAATAGGTGTTTATTTCTTTTCAATATCAGTAAAGTAACTCTCACACAAATAATACCAATTTATAAAGACGTTATAAAAATGGCGTCCATGAACGAAGTGATTTGTTAAAATGTAAGCGCTAGTTATGCTATTTCCAGTCATACACACATATAATATATTCTGTGGTCATACATCATTTCTGTTTCAAACTTGAAAAGAA
>JAQLOM010000034.1:10122198-10144482 GCA_030068315.1 Chrysichthys thysi
CCAACTAACTTCATGTCCTCTTTCACTACATCCATGAATCTCCTCTTTGGTCTTCCTCTAGGTCTCCTGCCTGGTGGGTCCAACCTCAGAATCCTTTTACCAACATATTCACTATCTGCACCAGTCCAATCCATCTCATTCTGGCTTCTCTAACTTTATCCCCAAAACAGTTAACATGCGCTGTACCTCTGATGTACTCATTTCTGATTCTCGTCACTCCCACAGAGAACCTCAGCATTTTCATCTCTGCCACCTCGAGCTCTTTCTCTAGACTTTTCCTCAGTGCCACTGTCTCTAGGTCATACAACATTGCTGGCCTCACCACCGTCTTGTACACCTTTCCTTTCATTCTTGCTGATACTCTTTTATCAGAAAAAACCCTTGATACTTTTCTCCACCCGTTCCAACCTGCTTGCACACGCTTCTTCAATTGTTGACCCTAAGTGCTTAAAATCCTCCACCTTCTTTATCTCTCCTCCCTGTAAACTCTCTGCCTTACTGCAGCTAACTTTAATCGCTCTCCATTCCAGAGCATATCTCCACCTCTCTAGATTTTCCTCCACATGCTCCCTGCTGTCACTGAAGATCACCATGTCATTTGCAAACATCATAGTCCATGGAGATTCCTGTCTAACCTCATCTGTCAGCCTGTCCATCACTATAGTGAACAAAAAGGGACTCAAGGCTGATCCTTGATGCAGTCCCACCTCCATCTTGAACTCTTCTGTCACACCTACAGCACACCTCACCACTGTCTTACAGCTCTCACACATGTCCTGCACCACTCTAACATATTTCTCCGTCACTCCAGACTTCCTCATACAGTACCACAGTTCGTCTCTCGGCACCCTGTCATAGGCTTTCTCTAGATGTGCAAAGACTCAATGCAGCTCCCTCTGACCCTCTCTGAACTTCTCCATCAACATCCTCAAAGCAAATACTGCATCTGTTATGCTCTTCCTTGGCATGAAACCATACTGTTGCTCACAAATGCTCACTTCTGCCCTTAGTCTAGCTTCCACTACTCTTTCCCATAACTTCATTGTAGGGCCAAATTGCAAAGCCTTTAAAACTTTACATTTTACTCCCTGATCTCATTTGAAGTGAGGGATTCCTCAGTCTTTTCCTATGCTAGCACGGATGTTGACTATATGAGTGAGCCACAATCCCGCAGTGAGTGAGAAAGAGAGAAGTTGTGATCATGTGAGGCTCGGCAGATGAAGCGTATGCATACTGCTCGTATTGCAAGACCTCGCTCGTTCATCAAGTCAAAACGTATTAAAATTTCTTGCTCATCTTGCAAAATACTCACAGACCAAGTTACTCACAATCCAAGGTTCCACTGTTTTATTAAAAGTAAGAGGGCATAGTAGTTGGGGTGAGGAATCCAGCCTAAATATCACGTGTTAAGCAATTTAAAATATATAAATGTGAATTCATCAAAATGATTTAGAGCTTGGGTGCATATAATGTAATGTACTCTATTGTAAGCTAATGGTTTATGAACCGATAACATCTCACCTATTTCCAGTTTTCATAGCACACATTCTTAAAAGGAGCATCTGAGCCTTTTGGGAGGCGTAATCATGCACCTGCATCATGATTCTTTAAACTCATCGTGCATTGTGTACATGTGCTGACAATGTTATCATCCACACATTGGGTTTGTGAACCCAGCTCTGATCCCAATACAAAACCTTTTGAAATGCATCAGCCCACGGGGAAATGAGAGTCCAAACAGGGACCTAATCACTGTCGGCTCTGGGGAGGATAGAAAAAAAATGGGATAGAAAATCCAATTTTATCCTGTTTCTTTTCTGAGGTTAGTGCTACCAAAATAAATCATTTGTCAGAGCTTGAAAAGAAGTGGAAGCCTTGACGCTCATTTGAAATGCAATTATATGAGTCCTTTCACAAGCATACAGCACACCTGGTCAGTGTGTGAGACAGAGAGGAGTCCTCTTCTGTGTCAGTACAGTATATTTTTCTGTTTAGGTGTTTTATGACTCTAAAGTTCTGAAAATTGTAAAGTGTCTTATAACATTCAAGCATGAGAGAAAACGTAATGCTAATGTATTTTCTAAAAAAATCTCTTTTTAATAGGCATACATGTCAAAAGTCATAAAATTAATCACAGGTAAAATCATCTTACTATCTTTGTGTAGCACTTAAAAGTAGTGGATGTCATGTGTTGGAAAGTGCGACAGAGAGGTGTTCATGTAACTGTCAAGCTCAGCATTTTGGTTCATAATTAACACATAAGTGGGCAGTAAAATATTTTTCATGAATTTGCCTCTGCACACCACTACAGTGGACTTCAATCAATCAATCAATCAATCAATCAATCAATCAATCAATCAATCAATCAATATGTGAACATGTGAATCAATATCAAATCAAATCAATCACAACAATCAAACAATCACACACACAAATCAGTATGTTATTAAAACGTAGACTTTCAGCTTTAATCCAAGTGGTTTAACAAAAATATTGCATTAACTTTTTAGGAATTCTAAAAATTCTAGCTATTTAATTACATAGTGCCTCCATTTTCGGAGGATCAAAATTAATTGGATATACTAAAATAAATATAAGGATTATTTTTGAATACTTGGATGTAAATCTTAATATTGGGATGCAAAGTCTAGAACCCCATGGGCATCACCAAATGCTAAGTTTACTCCCTTGAGATGCTTTGTCCATTGACAGCAGCTGACTTCAGTTGTTGCTTGTTTGTGCATCATTCTGCCTTCAGTTTTGTCTTCAGTAAGTGAAAAACACTCCATTTCTTTGCCCATTTCATTGCAGCATGTGATAGAATTTGATGAAAAAAGTATAGCTCGATATAATTCAGAATTCATCCTGCTACTTCTGTCAACATTCACATCATCAGTGATCACCAGTGACCCAGTTCCGTTGGCAGCTATACATGCCCAGGCCATATCACTGCCTCCACCACATTTGACAGATTATATGGTGTGCTTTGGACCATGGGTCTCTCCTTTCCTTCTCCATACTCTTCTATTCCTACCATTCCTGTACAAGGTAATCTTGGTTTCATCTGTCTAAACACTCTTGTTCTGGGTAAGTTTTTTAGCTAAATCTAATTTGGCCTTTTTGTCCTTAAGTGTATTTACAGTCATCAAAGTATCTCTTGATTGGAGATTTTTTTACCTTCTGGAGTGTTCTTGACCTGGCTAGATAGTGTGAAAGGATTTTTGTATCATGTAAAGAAGGCATCATCCAGTGATTATCCATTTTAGATGCTTTTCATGGTCTTCCAGGTCTTTTGGTGTTGGTGATCTTGCCAGTGCATTTTTAAGAATGTAACAAATTGTCGTTTTGGCCAATCTTAAAGTCTCTGCTCTCTCTCTCTCTCTCTCTCTCTCTCTCTCTCTCTCTCTATGATATGTCTGTTTTGTTTTTCCAGCCGAATGATGGCCTCCTTTACTTCACCTCTTTGGACCACATAGCTACATAGCACTAGCAAATGCAATCTCAACACTTGTAATCAACTCCAGAACCTTTTTATCTCCTTAATTTGTCATGAGATTACAAGGAAACAGGCCATAACTGGCCACAAAACTGCTTATTAGTAATTGTCCAATTACATTTGAGAATGTAAAAGTTGAGGGACTATGTGCTATGGAAAAAATTTGACTGTAATTCCTGAACTGTTAATGTGTTATTTTTGTATATGCATCCCTTCAATAAAACCACCAATTAAATACTGAATGCTTCGTTTCAAATCCATTGTGTTTATGAAAATGTCACTATATATAGAAAGTGAGAGAGAAGGTTGATGTCAGTGTCGATAAACTCATGCATAGAACCATGACCTCAACTCCACTGAACACCTTTGTGATGAACTGAAACGCTGACTGTGCCCTAGGCCTTGTCGCCCAACATCACAGCTCAATGTTACCAATATTCTTGTGCCTGAATGAGCAAAGTCCAACAGCCTTTTTCTAAAAATGGTGGTAGGGGTTTGGGGGGGATCTGGAATGGTATGTTCAAGAAGCAGCCATAACATTGAAACCCACCTGCCTATTATTGTGTAGGTTCCTTTTTGTGCCAACGAAACAGCCTTGATTTGTCCAGGATTGGACTCGGCAAGACCTCTGAAGGTATGCTGCGGTCCTGGGCTGCTGTTCGCCACAGATCGTTTAAGTTCTGTAAAGTGCAAAGTGGGGCCTCCATGGATTGGACTTATTTGTCCAGCATATCCCACAGATTGAGATCTGGGTCATTTGGAGGCCAAGTTCGCAGCTTGAGCTCTTTGTAATGTACCTCAAACCATTCCTCAAGAATTTTTACATGTAGCAGGGCCCATTATCCTGCTGAAAGGGACCACTAACATTAGGGAATAGAGTTATCATAAAGGGGTGTACTTGGCAACAATGTTTAGGTTGGTGGTACATGTAAGATTAACATCCACATGAATGCCAGGACCCAAGTTTCCCAGCAGAACATTGCCAAGAGCATCACACAGCCTCCTCCAGCTTGCTTTCTTCCAATAGTGCATCTTCCCTGGGGAAGTGGCACACATTCAACCAATTGCCCACATGATGTAAAGGTATATCAGACCAGGCCACCTTCTTCCATTGATCTGTTCAGAGAGTAATCAGTAATCAGCTGGAAGTCAGTACTTCATTCACTTTCATTGTGTGTCACAAGTGAAATATCCATTTTCCATTAAACCGCTCAATCACTTATATTTTGTGGTAGCAGTGGGATCTTTTTTGTTTGTTTTTGCTTTGGTGGGTTTTATAATTCAGATAAAATATATTGGATTTGCTCTCTTTAAGCGAGTTGACAAGCGAACACCTTTTGCTACAAGTAATAATAAAGCTTTTAATGCAGTTTTGTCCATTCCTGTCAAATATATCAATGTCTTTCAGTACTTTGGTAATCAGAACGTCTGATTCAGGGCAGTAAGTGGCTAATTTGGTGCCGCAACAGACAGCAGTGTTGATCATGCTGCAGCACCATAATATGCATCCAGCACACACAAAATTTAGTGAGAGCCAGTTCAGCCAGGTTAAATCTAACGTATCAATCAAAATTTTGTAAGGTGGGTGTAACCTGAATTGAGGAAGGTTATATTATTGTCACCCTCAGCCAAAGAGTAATGATTTCAACTTGTGATCTCCTGACAGTAGGGTAGTTGGGCGAATGCTTTTCTGTTGCGTTAAATGGGAGCACAACACCACGACATTCATGGTGTCAGAGCAGGCCACCTTTCAGTCACAAAAGACTTTCCTTTTTATTTGCCCAACCACCACGCCCCCTCTTCAGACTTTATTTCCTTAATTTATAGAGCAGATTCAAAAACTGACTGAAGCTGCTCCAAACCCATGCATCCATCTACCCAAACACAACACACAGGACAGATAAACAAACACACTGACATGGCAATACATGATGAGAGTAGATTAAGTAGATTAACAGACAGACTGAGAAGCGAACTAACAGAGCAAGATATGATAAGACACAGCAAAGTCAAACATACATACAGACAGACAAACAGACAAACTTGACAGGATCATGCATTAATGGGTCGCAAATAAGTTAATGGGGATGTATATGTGTTGATGTAGAAGGCACAGGATCAGAAAGTGTGGTGAAGTAGAAAAGGTTTTGATGAGTGTTTGTAACATTTTCAAAAGAGCTCAAATTAGACAAAGGGATGGAGACAGTGGAATGCTACAGCTCATAATTATACAAATTCTGTTAATGACCTTTTTGCTAGAAATGTTGAACTGGTGGGCAGAACCAGGTGTTGTGAAAATAAATACTGGGCTTTCCCTTCTTGGTGCCCTTCTTGATCCATCACCAATTCATTTGACCAATTTGTTTGGTCTTTTCTTGGACAACTTTTGGTAGGTACTAACCATTGCATACCAGTTACACCCCACAGGACCTGCTGTTTTGGAGTTACTCTGACCTAGTTGTCTAGCCATCACATTTTGACCCTTGTAAAAGTCACACAAATACAGGTGCTCCCCCAGTTACAATGGCCCAACTTACGATTTTTCAAAGTTATGATGATTGTGATCCGCTAAAAATTGTAAAATATTTAGAAAATATTTAAAATTCATGGGCGGGCATCGCTGGCAGGCCAGGGTAAAATCATATGACATACACGGCCGTTCAGACGATGCCCGGAAATGCCCGCACACTCGCTCGTAACTCGGAGTTACCTTGTGTATCGGTGTACTGTACAATGCATTACCTCAGGTTTTTTTGTGATTATTACCGGAGCAGCTTCAGCGGTGGCTGTCTGTAGGTGGAGCTCAGTATTTGTGTAGCGGAGTGGCACAGCTGGACGCAACTCAGAGCCACAGTGCTGCTGGCCATATCATACAGGTGTGTGGATCTATCTGGCAAACTCTCTCTTTTGACAGAAATGTCATTTAAATGAAATCTCGCTTAAATGTTAACTCGCTCCACAGTTACCTGGGCACATAAAGAGCTCGTAGCACCATGGAGCATGACAAAAAACTGTACAAAATAAATATTCAAACAACTGAACTTCAACTGATAACATAACTACATATTCTTTAAAACTAAAACAACACAACAGGACTACACAATCACTCATTTTACCATATTAAACTTTACAATTCATTTTCAGGGAACTGTTAAACATTGATCATAAATCTAACCATGTTAGATACAGCATCATTCAGACTTCCTTTTTATTCTTAATCACACACACACACACAACCACACACACACACAAGATTGATTGTCATAATGAACATTTGAATTTCCACCTTTCATAGCATGAATAACATCAGCCAGTGCCATTAATAAACCAATGACAGGCTTCTTTTGATGTCATGATTACTGAGTCTTTATCATAAAAAAGAAGGACCATGGAAAATTGCCATCATATTTCTTTTTCAGCACATTCACTACTATATGAACTGATTTTGAAAGGATAGTGAGATGACTGATATTCAATTTGGAGAGTTACTGGTGTGTTGGATTGCAATTATCCTGAACAAAACCAAGGGTGGTTTGTGAGATTGCCATACATAAAAAGTCACAATGTGATATATGATAATGGAAAAGAAGCCCATAGTGTGCATATCACAAAACTGTAGACAGCTGTGTGTCTGTTGCTGTGCGCCAGAGAGAACCTGGCTTTAGCATGAACCTCTCAGATGTTTGATTGTGGATGTAACATATCAATTAGCCTGAAAATGGAAAAAAAAAAAAAAACTCTTATATAGAGAAGAAATGTGTGTAACGTTAATTATTTGAGGAAAAGCATATTAAAGACTTTAAAGAAATTTTAATTCATTTTTTGTTGCTAAGAAATGAGAAAAGGAATCCGAGGCAGCCT
Organism: Chrysichthys thysi; assembly: GCA_030068315.1. Lineage (NCBI taxonomy): Eukaryota > Metazoa > Chordata > Actinopteri > Siluriformes > Claroteidae > Chrysichthys > Chrysichthys thysi. Next base: position 10,129,556 of record JAQLOM010000034.1, read on the forward strand.
TGCATTGAGTGTGGAATCGTGCCTTGCTTAGAATTGGCTTTGCTCCCTCATTAACAGGATTAGAATCATACATGCATGGATTTTACATCCAGATAATGTCACCTCGAATGAGGATTTAATGTCTTATTCTCAATCCTGCCTGGGACTAATGAACAATTATGCACAGTCACCACTTCCCATAATCAAAGTGGATAAGATACCTGAACTGGGATTCTCTTTAATTTTCAAATCATAAATGCATTTTGTAAAAGAAATGATGAAAAAAGGTGAAATATTTATTACACCTCATAATATTCATATAAATGAATACCACAGTGGTGCTGAATGTTTGATTCTGGTTAGCTAGAGGGTATTGACATGAAGTGAATCGCTCTAAATTGTGAAAACCAACACACACAGACACACAGACACATATACATATATATTTGTATTTATACCTTTGTTTGGACCTCCCATTAAGTTCTCTAGGCATAACCATAACCCAACCCTAACCCCAACCCTAACCCCAACCCTAACCTCAACCCTAACCCTAACCAAAATACCTAACCCAACCCTAACCCTAACCCCTTACCTTAAAACCTAACCCCCGACCCTAAATCTTAACCCTAACCACTAACCCCAACCACTTACCCTAACCTCAAACCTAACCCCTACCCTAACCGCTAACCCCAACCCTAAACCTAACCCTAACCCCTACACTTATGGGCACTTGATTTATGACACTTTGGCACTTTGATGGAGCACTTGATTTAGCACTTGTATATTAAGGCACTTATATTTTTAGGATCCTTGAAGTCTTTATCCAGAAAACCTTCTTCCCTTCTAAAAGACTTAAGTATTTAGTCTAGGTATAAAATAACCTTGACTCGACCCTCAACCTTATCCTTTTAATTCTTAATTTTTACTTCTCACCTTAATATCAACCAACAATACTCCTTCCTATCCTAACCCTAACCCAACCCTAACCTTAAACCCTAAACCCTAAACCCAACCCTAACCCTAACCTCAACCCCCTTCCCCCCATCATCCCATCGAAAGAGTTATAGTTGAGCTCTGCTTCCGTACTCCTATTGTGTTTACGTCCATATCGGTGTGCGATTGCCACTTTCTCTTGCCTTGACATTGGTATTTTAGGTCGTTTTAAACTAGGGTTTTTTTTTTAAAGTTCAAAAGGGTGATCAGGTGTTGCCAGTGCAATTAAAGTTTATAGGAAAAACTCAACTTAAAAATATTCGATGGAATTCCTAACCCAACCCTAACCTTAACCCAACCCTAACCCAACCTTAACCTTAACCCAACCCTAACCTTAACCCTAACCCAACCCTAACCTTAACCCTAACCCAACCCTAACCTTAACCCTAACCCAACCCTAACCCTTACCTTAACCCTTACCTTAACCCTAACCTTAACCCTAACCTTAACGCTAACCCAACCCTAACCTTAACCCCAACCCTAAACCTAACCCAACCCTAACCCAACCTTAACCTTAACCCAACCCTAACCTTAACCCTAAGCCTAACCTTAACCTTAACCCAACCCTAGCCTTAACCCTAACCCTAACCCAACCCTAACCTTAACCCTAAACCTAACCCAACCCTAACCCAACCTTAACCCTAACCCAACCCTAACCCTAACCGTAACCCAACCCTAACCCCTCAAAAGGATGATCAGGTGTTGCCAGTGTAATTAAAGTTCATAGGAAAAACTTAACTTAAAAATATTTGATAGGATTCCTAATCCTATCCCCTAACCCTAACCCCCTAACCCTAACCCTAATTTTTACCCTCATCATAACCCTTCCTGAACCCAAATCCTAACCCTAACCCCAACCCCTGTTCCCTTCCCTAACCCTAACCTTAACCCCCTCCTCATTATCCCATCGAAAGAGATACAGTTGAGCCCTGCTTCCGTACTTCTGTTGTGTCTACATCCAGATTAGTCTGCGATTGCCACTTTCTCCTACCTCGACCTTGGTATTTTAGGTGGTTTTAAACTAAGGGTTTTTTTTTTTAAATTCAAAAGGGTGATCAGGTGTTGCCAGTGCAATTAAAGTTCATAGGAAAAACTTAACTTAAAAATATTTGATAGGATTCCTAACCCTAACCTTAACCCTAACCCTAATCTTAACCCTAACCCAACCCTAACCTTAATCATAAATAACCAAACAAAATACAAGACTTTTGGCTATTTCAGTTTTTTGATTATTTTCACAGATTTTTTTTAATTGAGTGACATATTTGTATCACATTGTCCCCACAATGCATTAAAAACGTGTGTGTGTGTGTGTATGTGTGTGTGTGTTTTATATATATATAGTTGCAGGAGCGTGTTATAGTGATTTTAATTTCACTAGCTTTCAAACAACACTAACACCATGCCTGTTTGATCTACAGCTCCCAAGAAAGAGGCCACAGGCATTCAAGCTGACTTTGGAGCTCTGTTTCAGATACAGAGTTCACTATGTTTCACGCAATAATCTGAGTCCTCAGGTCAGGCACTTTGTTTATTGAATCAAAATTTTTGGGGAGAAGTTATTCATTCATTCATTCATTCATTCATTCATTCATTCATTTATTTATTTTCACAATATGGTGAACCTGTAATATATCTTGTTACAATATTAAATGTCTGTTTATGTCATTACATGGACTGGGAGAGTGAATGCAATTGCAGTAAAAGTATTTAATAAGAGTTCAAACAAACAGTCAGAGGGCAAGGCAGGAGCTGAATCCACAAAACAGAAGACAGGTCAACAGATCAGGCAATCAGTGCATCAAAGAGTAGGCAAGGGCGAATCGAGAAAAAAGACAATGGTAAAAAAAAAAAGGGCAAACAGACAATCAGAGGTAAACTACCGAATAGCATTAATCCAGGGGAGAAAACAGGGTCATGCACAGGTAAACAATATATCTGAGGGGAAATCCAAACAACAGAGGTCAATGAACAAAACTGGGTCATATGCGAAAATACTCAAGATAGAAATAAGGCTTGGTGCTAGTGTGACACAAGGGCTAACTACTGCTTTTAGTGTGTGCAAAACACAGTCCTTAAAAAGAGGTCGTGCGGGTTTGGTTGAAACTGAGCACACCTGTGCTCAATTAGAACTCCAGCGAATCGGAGCCAGGGTAGTCGGCCATGTTGTCGACGTCTATGTCCTCATGGGAAACCGAGTCCACTTTATCTTGGCGCTGTCTTGATTGTAGTCCTGTGTGTCGATATCCATGTCGTCATTCAGTGGAGTTTCCTGGGAAACTGAGTCCATGGGCATTTCCTGGGCTGTAGATGGGAGGCTGAGGGTGAAAGTTTTCAGAAATGGCAGAATGAGGAACTTAGATGCGGATGTGACAGTTTATAGGACTTTTTTTTTTATTCATGTAATTTTCTACAGAAAAAAATGCACATTGTTTTGCAGTGTTTATTATACACACACAAAAAAGGCATCTTTCGGGTCATCATTTTTTTTCTTCCTTCAAAATTGCTCAAATTTCCTGACAGCCGAATTCATTTGAATCGTGACAGCAGTATTATGAGTTGAATTGTGACAAGAGTGTATCGTTACATGCCTGCTAATATCATACTATCATTTCGGTAGTAACGATAGTAGAAAGAACTTGTATGGCACTTTTTATATATATATATATAGTGAGGTTTTAGAGTGCAGTTTCTCTATAACATGACATGCAATTTTGTGTTATTAACTTCCATGGTGATAAATAAAAGACAGGCTGATGAGAACATAACTGTTTATAGTTGTTCTAACAATCTATAACCAAAAATTGTTTAGCAGACATTCCACAGTATTAACTGTAACTATAAATGCATAAAAGCTATGTTGTGTCATTCTTTTTTATTAATAAAACATTGTTCGTGTTGACAAACTGTTGTGGTCCCCTATAAGGGGATTAAACTCTTTAGGATGTGCTGTTATTGGAAAATAATCAACTTCAGTATGGTAATACCTTGCATTGGGCTGCATCACAGCATCCCCTCATTATTTCTTATAACAGCACTCTCACTCTTGATGTTCCCTCTTTTTTTTCCCCAGCTATTTCCCAGTACCCCTGCTTGATTTTGTCTGAGTTCTTGATTTTGTCTGAGTTCCTTCATTTTAAGGAGTAGGAGGGCAGAGAGTCAATGAGTCTTACAGCAGGAGAGGCAGGTGGGTGATGGTAGGTCGGTGCTCAGCATCTGGTGACTCACTGGAATTGTAATTTCATGGAAACTGTCAACCCCCTAGACTTAGTTTACACTGCACCAGAAATGATATATTTTTAGATACCTATTTTGTATATTTGTATAGCTAGCATTAAAGCTCAAACTCAAAGATTTGACTGAGTCTCCACTTACCTCCAAGCTCCAAGATCTTCAGTTGTTAGGTTTCTGCCTGTTTGTTTGTCAAATTTTAAATGATTTAAACTAAAATATGTATTTCTGTTAATTAAAAAAAATACCCTTCAATTTGATATTTGACTTCAAAAGTGTATAATTTACACAAATACATTGTGCATATTTTAAGCAATTATATTCTCATCCCCTTCCAGCAGGCCTGAGGGAGGAGTTTGAGATAGGGCTGCAAGCGTTGCTGTGTTTATGCCAAGTTGGTATATTTTTGTTGTTGTAAGGTAATGGGTGTAATAAGTCTGTCCGGAAGTGGAGGGATTTTTTTTAAAGTTAAAAAATAGTACTCAGCCATCAATATTTTGTTTTGAGTGAAATAATCATCAATGAAAAATAGTTCATTTTAAACTAATCCAATATCCGTGAACATGGGCTACATGTTATCAAATGGATTAGGTAAAGGTGGACAGTGAATCGATGATGTACACAGAACCATTTTTGTTGTAAGATATAGATGGGTAATTTCATGTCAGAACAGCAGATATTGAACAAAATTGCTTGACATGAAATATTTAATTTCATCGTTTCACTGTTCAGTCTGGTGAAATGGTTTGACAAAACAAGTACAGTGGAACCTTGGTTTGTGAGTATAATTCAGTATAATTATTAGGAAAACCTGTACTGCCACACATTCATACAGTTATCTAATCAGTCAGTCATGTGGCAGCAGGGCAATGCATTAAATCACGCAGATACAGATCAAGAGCTTCACTTAATGTTCACATTAAACCTCAAATTGGGGAAAAAGTGTGATCTCTGTGACTGTGGCATGGTTGTTGGTACCATGGCTGGTTTGAATGCTGATGATCTCCTGTGAGCAGAGGGTCTACAGGCTCAAACAAAACCTTGTTGTTGGAGAATGACCAGACTGGTCTAAGCTAACAGAAAGTCTACAGTAACTCAAATAAGCACTCTTTACTCTTTATGGTGAGTAAAAGAGCATCTCAGAACACAAAACACATCAAACCTTGAGGTGGATGGACTACAAACACAGATCACCACATTAGGTTCTAGTCCTGTCAGCCAAGAACAGGAGTCAGAGACCATCACGGGAACAGAGTCACCAAAATGGCACTGTGACGCCACTACCCCAAGACCAGGTGACGACCCCCCCAACGCAACCCAACCCTATTCTTCAACAGTCCAGGTTTGGGAAGTCTGTACCCATGATAGCTTCAGATTCCTTTTCTTGACAGGCAAAGAGTGGAACCTAATGTGGCCTTTTCCTGAACATTAACCGAATCTCTTGTCTTGTATCAACATGATTTTTTTTGTTGGCACTGCTGCCACAAGATTGGCTTATAAGATAACTTCTTCAATCTGCAGGTCCACAGTTCTTAATAAACTGGATGGTGAATACTGTATAGATATATAGGAGTGAAAAAGGGGGGCAGGGGTTATGGAGTGGAAAATAGCCATAACAAGCAATAATTAAAAAAAGGTGTATTTCAAATTCAAAATGTGTGTGCACTTGGTTACATACAAAGATGGAGAAAAGAACATTGTGTTTCCCTTTTCCAGTGCTAAATCTTTTTGAGCTAATTTCAGGTCTTTTTATTTTTGAGATTTTAGTTGGCTTGAAAATTTAATTGGGAAACCTTGCCATTGGCACATCTCACACTCCCTTGGTTCCAGCCTGAATGATGAAGTCACTTCAATCGCAGAAGTCCAGTATGCACTCGGTGACTTTCCTGCAAACTTTCCTAAACTGCCTTTTTTTTTCATCTTTGAGCCAGGTTAGAAAAACAGCATTACAGGAACCTGATTCACTCAAGCAAGCAACTCTACAGTTTCATTTTTGCACACAGGCTGCTAACCATAAAGCAGGATGAAATCCTCCCTGTTTTATGGCTTTTTTATAGCTACAAAACTCAACCCTGGAGCAGATGAGATTTCTTTATTAAACAGGCCCAGTGCACAGAAGAGGCATACTAACAACATTTATTTACTTCTTCGGCAGTGCTTACTCTTCCTGTATTGCCTTCTGTTTCTGTCTGTAGCATAACATTCTTCATCACTCTGAGAGCAACCTGGCTCAGAATTGTGGGCCAAATTTTGGAGCTGGAAATAAAAAAAAAAAAAAAAAAAAAAGGAAAACATTTCAACAAACAATGACTCGAGAAGTTATGAGTTATAAAGAATTGCGTAGATGATGTGTAGTGTAAAGCTAGGATGTGAAGTATTGAAATGAATCTCCAAGTGACAAACAGCAGTGAAGTATTTTTTTTTTAGAGCAAAGTGCATCAAAATGCAAAGCAAATGTTGAAATTCCCTCTAGTTTGCCTTTTATTCCTGTATGCCTTCTCTGAGAGCAGTCATTAATGAAATGATCTGTAAACCATTTACATCAGTTTACAACATGCATGTCTGTGGATAATCTAACAAATAAAATGCATAAGAATTCACTACCAAATAACTAAAAATCACTGCTGAAATGGAAATAAAATGCTTTTATTTCATACTGATGCATTTTATATAAAAGATACTTACATTTAATACATTTTTTTTCTCCAAAATACAAGCAGCCGAACAACATATAAATCAAATACAAAATTATAAAATCTGTTGTACTGATATCTTAGTAACTTCTCTCTCTTAGAGTAACAGACATAGGGGTTTCATTCATACTACTCTCCGCATAGCAGTAAAGTAAGATTAATTCCTCCTTCACATCCTGTATGACGAGCCAGCCATCAGGTACCTAATTCTCCTGCCACTGAAGTTGATCAATAATAATCAGTCAGCAAGTTTGGGTGCCTTTCAATTTGTGTTTTTGTAAGTAAGACTTTAAACAAAATGAATTATTTGTGTGTTTCATGTGTCAGACACGTGTCTGAAGAGATTCTATTAAGCTCAGCAGATGGATTGCTGTTCCACTGGGCTGAAATTACCTCGTAAAAAAGCTAATTGTCAAAGATAGATAATGAAGTACTCTCCCAAATTGTCCATTAAGTATTGATCACCCCAAACATGTCATGTGGTTTAGCTGGATGAAAAATCAGTATCTCATAGTATCTCATAATATGCAGCATTATTTTCAGTGATAGAAGGCAAAAATCACTTTGAATGAAAAGTGACAAATATGACTGGGCAGTTTTCGTTACGAGCGCACAACATATAACCACGGAGAAGATGAAATGGATTAAAGTCTTAATGCAATGGATATCAGTAGCCCTCTGCAGAGATCAACATGGACAAAGGGCAAAAAAAAACCCCAAACAAACAAAAAAAAACCCAGTCCCTATAGATATATAAATATTTAGATGTGAAACTAAGATTCACATTAACAAAGCATAAATTAAGTTTAAAATAAATGCGTATTGAAATACAATAGTAAAACTATGGTGGATGGTGCAAAGTAAATAACATGAAACAAATCATCACTGAGTTAACACCATAAGGCAAAATACATGATTTTAGGGGGTGAAATATTTTTGCTGCTGTCATTACTTTGTTAAAGGCTGGGTAATCTGCAAATATACTGTGCAGTATACGTAATATACCCTAAAAAAAAAGAAGAAGAAGAAAAAAAACAACAACAAAAACTAACGGAGAGGACATTTATGAAGTCCAAAGATTATCGCACATGGAGAGGTAACGCTGCTGCCGAACAAAGAAGCAAACCTAAGTACATTAGCAGGTCCTGATAGGAAATAGAAAATTATTTTTTTTTTCTCTCCACATTTTATACATTTTGTACACTCAGGTAAAAAAAAAGAGTACAAAGTGTAAAGTCAGGCTATGCGGCGGTTTCCCGAATTGTCCCCTCTAGTTTCTTTGGGAGCAGCTCTCTCCTTTCATCAATGCTGATGACTGGCTTCCGACAGTTCTGTCCATCAATGTATATCTTGGCATACACTGGGTTGGAGTAATTCATAGGCTGTATGGAGGGAAATCAGAGAAATGTGAATTTCACCATTGGGAACATTTCATTTAAATGAAACGTCTGTATTCTGAATGTACTGTATATTTTACTGAAATATTTCTAAGAGTGAAAATCATTTGGTCGTTTACTCTTGCTAAAGCTTAAGAAAAATGTTCATGAAAAATCAGGCAAGCACACGCAACACACACAAACACACAAAAACAATCATGCGTGTCTGTCCTAACTGGTGGCTTTGACCATTGGCATGGCAAAGGGCTTTACCTGTCCAGGTATAACTTCTTTAGGGATAGAGTGTATGTTCAGAGTGCGAGGGTCACTTGATTTTACACACCATCCCTGTAATACACACACTCTAGCTTGAAATCTGCAAGACCGACACCATGTTTCTTGTTCTATGCAGCACATAAAAGTTAATTTCATACAAAAATGGCATTCAGAACACCTGTCAGAGTGGAAGCAACACTCTAGGGAGTAGAGAGAGAGTACCCAGATGTGTGGGTGTAAGCTGTTATCGTGTTAAAAGGAGCAATAATAAATCACTGCAAGTTTCTACAAGCACAATGTTGACAGGCAATGATGGTAACCTCAAACTTGAAACATTCAAGCCATTATAAAAAGATTATATAGAGTATAAAATGCACTTGGTATATGCCTTAGAAAGATGCAATGAAAGTCTTAGGGGTTAAAGCTGATTATTTCTTTCTGTATATATAAACATGTTTCTTGTGAGAAGGAAAGATGTGTTATTTAACAATCTGCTGAGTTCAGCTTTTCTACATGCATGGTAATACGTATCGGTGTACGGAGTATGTCGTGAACACAAACCTTATGTGGATCCAGTGTGAAATTTGGTTTAAGAAAGCTCCCTGCATCGGCGTGGTTATCATGCTCCACCTCATACATGTTGTAGGATGGATTGCCGATCTCCACATTAATGCCTCCATTAGTTATGGGTTGCCTTTGTACTCGCTTGCCCCTAGGTCAGGACGTAGACATATTTTCAATATTCATCAATTCAACAATTAATGTCGATATTGAACTGTATCTCTTTGCATATTGAAATACTGCACTGATTTCAAGGGGGTTGTGCATAGTTTGTTTTTTTTTGTTTTTTTAACAGTAACAGAATTTGCACATGTTTTGAGTGAGTAGATAAAATTTTCCACAATGCACACTTGGCAAACCGGTGAAGTGGTCACTCGGAGCAAAAAGACCAATTGGAATACTTTGCATGTGATATATTTCTCAGGAAGTAGTTTTGCACCATGGCAACAAGTGCACATTTTAACCCTTAAAGTGTACTGAGCAGCCATCCTCTCAGCCACATGCTGTGTTCCTGTAATACCTCTGCTGTCTTCTGCAGATGAAGACCCCAGCCACAACTGTTGTTATCAAAATAACCAGCAGGACCAGAGGCACAATAATGGCTATGCTCCCTGTGGTGAACAACAAAAAAGCAGGAATTAAACTCCAGTCATCACAAACCTCCGAGGCAGGGGTCGAGCCTTGTTTGCAGTACTGCATGGCTGTTTTTACAGCATATATATATATATATATATACACACACACACACACACACACACACACACTATACTGTTGCAGTGCAATCCTAAGCAACTACCCTGTTCAAAACAAAATAACTATCAAAATTTCTCAGCATGACGTTTCTTATCAGACTTAAATACACACAAAGACAGCCTTCCTATCTCTGTGACAGCATTCAAATATACACAGATACATGTGTTCACATGTGTCTACATAATGCAAATGAAATACAGATGAAGAAGTCCTGGATAGATTGGTTCTGAGCAGCTTTAATCCCTCCTGGGGATTATGGTAAATCTCCTACATCATAAATCACATTTGTCCATGCTCTGATGCCTTTGCTACATGTTCCCTGAAAGCAAGCAGATGATTTTAATCAGAGCCATGAGTGTGCAGTAATGAAAGAGGAAGCCATGTTTGTGCTCACTCACCTCCGGGCGTGTTGTCGGAGCGGCTGCTCTTCGGGGCGGGCCGTTCACACTGCGTCCCCGACCAATTGGCTGAACACCTGATTAAAATCATCCACAGGAAAGATCAGATGATGCTCACGCATGCTAATCACTACTGATGAAATGGGGAAAGTTTGAGCAAACAGAGAGTGAAGTCTAGACGCAATTAAGACGGTTGGAAGAAATAAAGTAAATCAACACATGAAGAATCAGGGTACAGTGTACAAAAGGTCGAGTCATCTCACTGTCAGATGAAGATGCCGGATATGTGGCATGCGTGACTGAGCAGATGTTTGGTGATTGAGGTTGTGTAAGTGAAAATGGTAACTATACTGGATCACATTATAAAGAGAGGAAGCTGTTTCATGTAATCCAACTGTGCAGTCCCAATGAAATCACTGTGTATATATGAAGTATTGTCGAAATTAGTATTCTCTAAATTAACCCACTTATTATGCAAAAAAAAAAAAAAATCAAGTCTAATATTAAAAGACTGAGCAAAGTACACAGTGTGTATTTACTTCTACATTTATAATTCTTGGGGTTATTATGCTTGCATAATTCATAACCAACATGCACTTGAGGAGAAAACTTTTTGCGCTGGATCGCATATACACTGTTTTTTCTTTTTCTTATTGGAGATTTGCATTGACACAGAGGTCTTTATCACCAGCACAATTGTGTTAGACTGCAATGTTCACTGTCTACTCCATATGTAAGCAAAACATGAATGTGTTCCTTTTAGGAATTGTACTTAAAAAAAACTATTTATTGTTATGGCAACAGCGATCATCTTGTATCCCTATTTCTTATTTCACTAGGACCGTTTCGCAGTGTTAGCAGCGCTGCATGATTATCTAGTGATTACATAGATAATATGCTCCCTTATGGTTTGGATATTGGGGAATATGGGTTTGAGACATGTGTATGCTGGGTGCATGAGAAAAGGCCACTGTTGGATGATGAAGCAGACTGGAGATGAAAACTCTGGGTGGCAAAGGTACTGATAGGGGACCTACTTGCAGCGGGGTTTGTTAAGGGATGTTATTGTGCATATCCCATCATTCTGACAGTAGTAATCACAGGGGTTGGCCAGCTCATCACAGCGCTGGTTCTTGAAACCAGCTGTGCAGCTGCAAGAAATTGCAGTGTTGTGAGGAAAATCAAAAAGCTGTGAGTCAGCCCCCGGCAGGAACCTTCACTCCTCGTTAAACTGGGTGAATATATATTCAGTACGTAGAGTATATATTCATTATGAAATTATATATTCATTATGTGCGTAGAGTAAGTGCAGTTAGTTTCATCATAAAAAAAGAGCAATCAAACAAACAAAAATAACCTGCGAGCTGTCCATTTGTCAGCGTGCTTGGCTTTTTTCCCCCCCCATCATGTCACAAGCAACATTATAGTAAAAAGGCCTGCCATTTAACACCATCCCACTTATCTCTAATGATACCACAATGACAGCAGATTATAACTAATTCTTACCCAGCACAGCTGAATAAGTTTAATATGTTTGCGAAATTCTCAACAGAACTGTAGATAATATGAGATAATAAACATCCCTGGAACAGGCATGTATGCATGGGGGAGAAAAAAAACCTATTCAAAATGGCGCATACATAAATGACATTTATTTTGTCTGAAGCTGTCTTCTGTTAAAAACCATAGTGACTATTACAGCTAGAAGATATCCAAAAAGTTCTTCACATAATTTGGCCCAAAAGCAAGATAAGGTACATAAATGAAGATGTAGGAACAGCAGGATTTCAGGCTAAGAAGATTTATTATTTTAAAGCGGAAAAGACTTAGATCAGTGCACAGATTTTCTGACCATGAGATAGAGTCAATAAACCACATTGCCAGAATCTTTTAACTTCCCAGAAAACCCAATTGAGATCATTTGCATAGAAATGGATTTTATCTCAGTCGTATTACGCCTTGCTAAAAATGTCATTTAAACTACAAGGATGGCATTCTTCGGCTCAGGTTGCTGCCTAAAGAGAAGTGACTGCAATTTAATTCTAGTTAATTCCCTGGAGAGATTCTTTCAGCTGATTGTCTGCTGTCATATTTTTTTTCCTGCTAATACTACAGATGAACTGGACAACTGGACTGGACATCACTTCTAGTGATGTGTGATATGGTGCCTAACAAGACAGCCAATAAAAAGGAGATCTGTGTGATATATCACTCACAATTTCAGAACAGACTCTAGAAAGCTACATTATAAAGGAGAAGGAGAAAAATAACCCGTCAGACTTGACTATGTCAGAAAATAATGTACTCCTGAGTGCTTACAAATTGAAAAGTCTGCTTCCTAAGATTTTAAACCGGAGCGCTTTTACAGTATTAAAAAACTGGTATTAAAACTGGGTGACATCTTCTACCCCATGCTGAGCCATTCTGGATCCAAGTGGTGAGAAATACATCAGAGCGGTTTCTGGCATTTTTGCAACATTTTGCAAACGGGTAGTGAAGCTGTGAGGCATTGTGCTGCGAACATCTATTTGCTGGGATTTTTACCCAGACAAAAGAAGGTATTTAATCATTACTCACTGGCAGAAGGGCAGGTTGGTGTCAGGGTCCAGATGACAGGTGCCTCCGTTGTAGCAGTAGCCATCACACAGTTGGCAGCTGGATGCAATTCTACCACTGGTGCAGCTGCAAGATGGAAAGAAATTGCAGGTGGGTAGATATGATTCAGATTAATCAGACTTTTGGAATGTATGCTCGATATTAAAAATATAATGCAAGTGGTGGGAAAAGGTATGTAGCATGGACACATGGCTGCTCTACCTAATGTCAGATATGAATGGAAAAAGATTAAAGGCCCTTCCTGGTTTACAGAAATTGTTGTACCTGGTAAGCTACACAAAATATTCTTGCCTTTATAAAGCTACTGCAGATAAAAAAAAACAGATTTTCTTTTAAGGACTGGTCATATTACTCCATTATATAAACATACTTGCAGGTCACATCTCCAGTCTCTGCATCAATAATGCACGGCGCACCATGGCACCGTAGGCACTTGTCCGTGTCACATTTGATCCCCTCATATCGAGCTGGACACACACACTCCACATGGCCAGAGCTAGACAGTGTGCAGGCTTTAGAGTTTACACAGTAATGGTGACAGATGTCTGTCATGGGAAAAATACACAGAAAAAATATCATTTGTGAGTGCCTAATTAGAATTTGGGAGAAAATTACCCTCTGTATTATCTGCTGCTTTAATTGGACTTTTACAGAGCTTTAATGAGAGTTAATCATCTGTATCGAGAATCTAGTACATAAATGAAGGCTTGTCACCCCTTGGGTGTGCTACAGAGAAAATATTTTAATGATATGGAGGGGGGAAAAATTCCCTATTATGAAGCATGAGAACAAAAACTCCATTGCAGGATTTTTTTTCCTTTTTCTTTTTTAACAAACAGAGCACATGCAATCCTTGAGGTCATTACTGTGGCATTTTGAACCCTCTGTGGACACAAGCCTAACAAATGCTTTCACTAGTGGAGAAACGATGTTCGTTTCTTTTTGTTTGTAATTTTGCTGCCAGCAGCTCAATGGAAAGTAACATTACTTAATCAAACAGCTTGAAAAAAAATGCAAACTGTCTTTGAATGAAAATAAATGGTAGACATTTAACTAATGCCTCTGAAGAACAGTCCTTTCTTTCAGGATCTTTTTGATCTGGTTTGGTTTTAATTTTGGACCATCTGCACTTGGCAGTTAAAAAGTTGATTGTTTCAATAGGAAGTTTGCACAGAACTGGGGTTAGCGTGTGCAGTCAGTCGTATAAATACGACTGAATGGACTGAGCCAATGCTCTTAGGGCACTTACGGTAAAGGCAGCGGTCACCTGTGTACTCTGCTAAACAACGGCACACAGGCTGATTTCCCTCGCTGACATCACATGTTCCTCCATTCAGACAATAATCATCACACACCCGCCGCTCACAGTTAGGCCCTGTGAAGCCCACAGTACAGCGACATGTTGGCTTCCCTACAGAAGGGAGGGGGACACATTATTTCTTGCAGTCAGTGATAGGGTGTCATTTTGTCCTTCATATAATGACAGAGTCTTCCATTTTGCCATTCAACCTTTTTGCCAAGGGTCACAGGAACTAAACTAATGATCAGCGGTATTTAAACTGTGTCCTTGAATTTGCTTTACCTCTTTAAATAAATGCTGACATTGTAGTATAATTCATTGGAAAACCCCCATTTTTAAGCAAACAACAATATATGAATAGGATGAAACCTTCCGCTGTCAGTAAATGGATGAACTTTCTAGAAGATTTTTTTTGTATAGTATTTAACAGTAATATAAAAGATATACAGTGCATTCAGAAAGCATGCAGATCCCTTTCAATTTTTCACCACTTGTAATGTTGCAGCCTTATCCTAAAAAAAATCGATCAAAATTTTTTTTCCTCATGAATCTACACTCAGAACCCCATAATGACGGCACAAACACGGAATTATAGATTTTTTTTGCAAATTTATTAAAAAAGAAAAACTGAAATATCACGTGGACGTAAGTATTCAGACCTTTGCTGTGACACAGACATATTTAACTCAGGTGCCATCCATTTCTCTTGATCATCTTTGAGATGGTTTTACACCTTGATTGGAGTCCAGCT
>JAQLOM010000034.1:10151340-10172571 GCA_030068315.1 Chrysichthys thysi
TCCTTGGTGACAAAGTTATGGCTAAGAAACCCACTACAGTCACTGAACTGTGGAGGAGACTGCAAGAAGAGTGGACCGAAATCACACCAGAGCTGTGTGAGAGACGAGTGATGTCAAATAATTCAAACCAACGTCCTGTACACTTTCTATTAATTTTTGACTGTTGTAACCTTCAGAAAATTTAGTTGTGATCTTTCTTCATGCTCCAGTCATTGATGTTCTCTAAATTTGATCAGTGTTTTTTTTTCCAAATTTCTCATTTAAGTTTCTTATCCTGTGCGTCTGAATTTATGTAACTCATGACATATGGTTAAAATACTGCTCCTTTACTCCTGTTTGGATCATTTCCAAATAAAACTACGTAGTGACCTTGAAATTTAGGAAATTGTAGGTTGTTCTCTAATTTTGATTTCCACTGTACACTACAGATGGGCCCATAATTATTTGGACATTGACCCAATCTTCATAATTTGAAACTGAATTTGAAATGTAGAAAGTTAATTTAACAAAAATATTGCCTTAACTGTATAGGAATTACAGCCATTTTTCAATCCTCCCTCCATTTTCACAGGCTCAAATATAATTGGACAGTTGACTGAATCAGTTTCTTGGCATGTTGTGGCCTGTTTCCTTATTATGCTATGATATAGAAAGGTGCTAAAAGGTCTGGAGTTGTTTCCTAATGCTAAAGTTCCCTTTTTGAAACTGCTAATGGAAACTCTTAATATGCAGTGCAATGAGGTGTGGATTCAAGTGAAACTAAATAGACCTATCAGAGAGTTTGCAGAGAGAGACTTGCAGAGACTTCAGGAGTGGCCAAATAAACAGTTTGGTATGTTTTTAAAAAGAAGCAATGCTCTGGCAAGATCAGCAACAGCAAAAGGTCTAGAAAGACCACAGAGGGTCAACAAAAGTAAATCGCAAAAATCTTTCCTTGGTGAAGAAAAATCGAGGAGGTAGGTGTATCATGGTCGGTGTCAACAATCAATAGACACCTTCAGTTATGCAAATACAGAGGATTTACCTCAAGCTGGAAACCACTAGTACCACTCCAAATTGGAGTTGCTATAAATGTTACAAGATTCTTTGGCCAGATAAATCCAAGCTTACCTTGTACCAGAAAAATGGAAATAGAAGAGGACAGAGAAAAAAAAGGAGTGGTTCTTGATCTAAAGCATACCGTATCATGCGTCAACCATGGTGGAGGCAGTGTTCCATGGGCTCCAGATTTTAGGCAGTGATTGACTGCAAAGACTTTTCATCCAAGTATTACAAATAGTCCTTACATTTATGAATATAATAGACTACTTCCAAGCCTGTTAATATGACCTATGTAAAAATGACCATAATTCTTAAATGGTTAATGTAATATTTTTGTTATACCCTTTGAATGAAAGCTGTAAGTCTACACATTGATCACAATATGATTTGCTTCATATCAAATTAATTGTAGTGGTATACAAAGGCTGAAAAAATCTGAAAATCTACTTTATTTATTTGGGTTACCATATACTTATGGACCTGTATATAACCAAAAATATGCATAAAACCCAAATGTGCTTTTTGAACGCGTCATTCCAGATTTAGTCCCTCATTTGCTGTTATAATAACCTAGACTTTTCTCGGAAGGCTTTCCAATTTAGATTTTGGAACATGGCTTTGGGGATTTTCCCTTTCAGCCACTAGAGCATTAGTAAGGTCAGACACTGCTGTCAGGTGAAGAGGCCTGGGGGTGCAGTCAGCATTCCAGTTCATCCAAAAGGTGTTCAGTAGGGTTGAGTTCAGGGCTCCGTGCAAGACACTCGAGTTTTTTCTCTCCAACCTTGGCTCACCATGTCTTCATTGACCTCACTTTGGGTGCAGACGCATTATGATGCTGAAATAGGTTTGGGCCACTTAGTCACAATGAAGCAAAACTATAATGCGACCGCACCACAAAAGGATCCTCTACAGTTGTATGCTTCCAACTTTTTGGCAGTTTGAGGAATGCCCACATAAGATATGATCAAAAAGTTCTGAGACTGTTCTTACTGCAAACGAACAGAGCATGGCACAGTCATGTGCATTTAGCAGAAGCAAGCGGTAACTTTCATGAGTCGGTATACCATCTGACATTATGCTGTCCACATCAGGACCCGTTTTCCACATGTTTTTGCAAAATGTGCACATGCATATTTATTTTATTTTGGCCCTACGGCAATGAAGCAATAAGCAGTTCGAGGTGTTTTAAGTGGCTGTTTGTTGTTTTTGAGTGTTTTGAGACTCAGAACGACTCTTTCCCACCACAGTGAGCAGAACTGCATCTCAAATTATACATGGTTATAACAGAAGACGCCATTGGGTTCCTGTCCTGTCAACCAAAAACAACTGTAGAAAGACTATGAGATGTTTTTTGGCTTTAATTTCTAACAAACATATTTTGGCTCTCATTCCCAAAGTATAAAATACTAGTAGCCTTATTAAAACCACTGCTACTCTGACCAGACAGTTACTGAGGCTGAATGACTTAGTGTCAATATGCTCTTGTTAATGAATGTGGGGCTTGTTTTTTCCATATCAGACTGCTCAATGGCACATGCGTGAAATATTAATAAAAACCATTTCGGCTTTCTTTTTGTGACCTCTTAAACACCAGTGCTGATGCACATCTCTAGTCTCAACCAGATGCCCTGTGAACCTATCTGCAAGGTTTCAAAACAAAACAAACAAACAATAAAAAACAAAAAAAAAAACAATACAGTTCCTCCTATTTGTAACATACATGTATATTAATATATATAAATGTATATATTCACTTGCATCCTATATGCATATTCACTTGCAACATGTTAATAGGACAAAAAGCTGACCTGATACATTCGGATCAACACAGGAGCCATTTACCAGGGCCTTTCCTTCAGGACAGGCACAACTGGCTCCAGTCGGATTGAGCAGGCACATGAAGTCACAGCTTATCTTTAGACATGGGTTAGTCACTGAAAAAGCAATACAAAAAATATGCTTTCAATAATCACACTACAGATAAGCAGTGAACATTCTATGCAGATATGCAGTATATTCCCAGAATACATATGAAAACCTTGTCTTTAAAAGACTTTGAAAAAATCTACATGTGAGTCTTGTCCAAAGTGCGCAGAATTCATATTGTAGAAAAGTGGCTTGTGGGGCTGAAAAAGATTGCATAGATGCAAAATGATGTAGAAAAAACTGTATATATTCTACTGAGGCTGGGTTTCCTACATATTTCTATGTAGGTGTTCTATGAAACATCTATCATGTATTTAATTTTAACAATCAAGAGTGGGTGAGCAGAACATATCCCATGTAGACCATAAGAAGTCCATGAGGTATATTTGTAAAAGGCTATTTAGCTCACAAACGTAATAAAGTCTGTGACGGCATTTTATTTAAAAAGAAATGTATAAAAGAATAATATTAGCAGCGTAATGGGATAACTTAAACATTCCACTTATGGCAGCTAAACGTCTATGCAACTGTCAAGTAATACCGAGACTAATTTTGCTTGTGTTGTTATTTCTTCCTCCATAATTCATTTAAACAGATCAACACAAATGCCAGTATGAAGAGAAACTTGTACTATGAAAACCATGTTTCATCAGAGTACATTTTTCTATATGTTGCAGATATACAGTCCACTCCAAATGTATTGGAACAGCAATGTTTTATTGTTTTTACCAGATACCAAAATCATTTGGGTTTGAGATTAAACAATGAATATGAGGCAACAGATCAGAATTTCAGCTTTGATTTCCTTTTACTTTCATTTACATACATTAACAACCAGGCACTTTTGTGCCTGCAGACCATCCAATTTTGGGTTATCAAAATTATTGGAACAAATAGTTAATGAAAGTAAACAGCAGTTAATATTTGGTTGCATATTTCTTGACTGCAATAACTGCATCAAGCTGGAGACCACTGCCACCTTCTTTTCGGATGGTTTTCCAGGCTTGTACTGCAGCTTCTTTTAGTTGTTGTTTGTTGTGTTGGATTTCTAGTTTCCTCTTCAGGAGGCGAAATGCATGCTCAATGGGGTTAAGGTCTGGTGACTTGACCAGTATAAAACCTTTCACTTTTTCCCACTGATGAATTCCTTTGCTGTATTGGCAGGGTGTTTTGGTCATTGTCTTACTGCATGATGAAGTTCTTCTCAATTACAACGAATACACTGCACTGCATATTGGCAGACAATTTCTGCAGACTTCTGAATTCATTTTGCTGCTACTATCCTCTGATACATTAATAAAGATTAGTGAGCCTGTTCCAGAAGCAGCCATGCAAGCCCAAGCAATGACACTACCTCCACTGTGCTTTACAGATGAGCTTATATGTTTGGATCATAAGCAGATCCTTTACTTCTCTACACTTTGGACTGTCTCTCACTTTGGTAGCAGTTAACCTTGGTCTCCTCAGTTCATTAAAGTCATGTTCCAATAATTTTTAATCATTTGAAAATGGGTGGGTCCAAACAAAAGGTGTCATGGTCTAAATATCAAGAAATGAAAATTGAAATTGTGAACTATCATCTCAAATTCATCTGTAGATATGAAACCTAAATGTTTTCAGTGTATAGCAAAAACAAAAGTACTGGTCTCAGAAGCTGAAGCTCAGGTTTTCCTGGCTAAAGGCATGGCCATCCAATGATACAAGAATTCACCAGCTGTACCATTTGTGCACAACAGCAATGCATGTGAACCATGGTTCTTTCAAAGATGTGTACAATTCCAACAGAGGCAAATTCAACTTTGTGGTTTATGGTTGGCTAGGGATCCTGTGGAAAGTTGGGGGAAAAAAACAGCAGAGAGAAGCAAAATGGTTTAATCCATGGTTTGCTGAAGACATCAGACATCTAGGTTTTGCTAGCAGTGCAAGTTCCTTGTTCAGTGTAAAGCTCTAGAGTTAATGAGTCAGTGGGGAAAGGCACAGCTGGCCCACAATGCAACACCCTGACTACAAAAGATCCATCAGAGCCAATTAAACATACTCAGAGAACAAACAGCAAACATCGTTGACCATGGAGTGTGCTTTCTGATCAAGTAATGAGAGTGCACAGCATCTGCTCAATCAAATAGTCACATGTTAAATATTAAAAGGAATAATCTGCACCATACTGTACAAATCAAATACATATCTCTTTCATGTGATGAAAGACTCATCTGTAGTTACTTAAAAATAACGAAAAAGTATTGAAGCCTCAGAACAGAAATGAAAAGAGATGACTGGAGTTTATTGCACATGTAACCTAAAAGCTAGATGAGCACAGCATGAAAATAAATAAATAAACAAACAAATAATAAATAAATAAATATTTAGAGCCTGTTGAAAATGGTGAAATTCTGTTGAAATTTGTCAAATAGCAGCAAGACGGATTTTAACATTCTAGCCTCTTAAGTCCCCTCCACAGGAACAGCAATTGGAATGGCACGGCCAATTAATTTTTGTGTGAAATCAAAAATGAATACAAGTAGAGGGTAAATAAATAAGATTTATGATATGTTATACGAGAATTTGATCTTTTATTTCCTTGTATTGGCACACATTTTGTTTCAAACCACCCAGTTTTCAAGTGAGCTATATTATTGGAACAGAATGTTTTCAACTGAAGTAAAGTCAAAAATACATAACACACTGTCTGTCCAAAAAAAGGTCACACACTAATATTTCGTTGGACCGCTTTTAGCTTTGATTATGGCAGGCATTTGCTGTGGCATTACTTCGATAAGCTTATACAATATCACAACATTTATTTCAATCTAAAGTTAATTAATTGTTTGTTAAGATCTTGGAGAGATCAGACTGCTGCGCAAATTCTTCTTCAGCACACCCCAAAGATTCTCAATGGGGTTAAGGTCTGGGCTCTGTGGGGGCCAATCCATGTGTGAAAATTATGTTGCATGCTCCTCAACCATGTATCAACCACTCTTTCACAATTTGAGCCTGATGAATCCTGGCATTGTCATCTTGGAATATGCCCATGCCATCAAGGAAGAAGAAATTCACTGATGGAATAACCCGGTCATTCAGCATATTCAGGTAGTCACCTGGCCTCATTCTTTGGGTATATAACATTGCTGAACCTAGAGCTGCCCAACTGCAGCAACCCAAGCTACGGAGTCCAATCTTTATGCTCCCTAGCAAATTGAAACCTTTTTTCCCCCAGTTATCCTCACTGATCAGTGGTTTTCTTAAGGCTACACAGCTGTTTAGTCCCAATCTCTTGAGTTCCCTTTGCATTGTGTGTGTGGTAATGCTACTACTGTCACTGTTGAACACAACCATGAGTTCAGCTGTTGAGTTTTTACAATTTGATTTCACCAAACGTTTAAGTGATCACCGATCACATTCATTCAAGAGTTTTTCTGACCACATTTCTTCCACGGAGATGATGGTTCCCCTCTATCCTTCCAGTTTTTAATAATGTGTTGGATAGTTCTTAACCCAATTTGAGTAGTTTCAGCAATCTCCTTAGATGTTTTATTTGATTGATGCATTCCAATAATTTGACCCTTCTGAAACAGATTAACATCTTTTCCATGACCGCAGAATGTGTCTTTTGTTTCTTCATTGGTTTTGCCTTTACCACAGCAACTTAGTTGTTGTCTGTTTTGCGGGGTTTCTCCTTTCAGTCTTCTCTTCAGGAGGCATGTTCAATTGGGCTAAGATATAGTGATCGACTTGGCCAGTCCAAACGTCCCATTCTTCCCCCGGATGAAGTCATTTGTTGAACTGGCAGTGTGGTTTGGATCATTGTCGTGCTGCACAGTAAAGTTCCTCCTGATTAGTTTTGATACATTTCTCCATAAACTGGCAGACATTATGTTTCTGTAGATTTCTACATTCATTTTACTACCATCATGAATTACATCATCAGTAAAAATGACTGAGCTTGGTCCAGAAGCAGCCATGACACAGCCTCCATTGTGCCTCATAGATGAGCTTGTATATTTAGGACGAAGATCAGATCCCTTCTTTCATACTTTGACCTTTCCATCACTTTGGTAGAGGTTAATCTTCATCTCATCAGTCCATAAACTTTGTTTCAGAACTGATGTGGCTCATCTTGGTACTTCTTTGCAAATTCCCATTTGGTGTTCCAATTTTTACTGCTGTTGAGTGGTCTGTTTCTTGCAATATGGGCTCTATATTGTTGTTCTCTATGTGGACTGTGATATTTCCATGTCTGCTCTTTAGATGTTGTTCAGGTTGTTACAGACTGTTGCTCTGTGGTTTTTTCTATACGGCTCTCACCATTTGTCTGTCATCAGTTGTTCACTACACCGGGGGTTTCCTTCTTTTTCAGGACATTTCAAGTTGTGGTCCTGGTTATACCCAATGTTTTCGAAAAGCCTTTTTTCTCAGCTTCAGAATGGCAAGATTTTCTCCCGTAGATAGCTCTCTGGTCTTCATGTTGGTCTACACTTCTCATACAGTCTTCACAGGTGAAAGCTAAAGCTTAAAGTGAGAGTAGATATCCATCTTATATGACACACCGGACTAACAAGAAACACCTTTAAGTCTTTAGCTCACTTGAAAAACTGGGTAGTTTGATACAAGATGTGTGATGCTACTTTTTTTAAAAACGTATCTAGACATAAATACCAGGGAATAAAAACTGAAATTCTGATTTCTCTTCACATATTCATCTTTTGACCTCACACATCAATGTTTTCAGTGCAGAGCAAATACAACTGAATTGGCCTTGCTGTCCCAATACTTTTAAAGGTGATTGTATTAGATTGTACTAGGTTCATTTTTAACCAGTACCTTTCATAACCTGTAAGTATAACCTCTATAAAAAAAAAAAAAAATAAAAAAAAAAAAAAAACCTGGCACCATATTACAAATATCAATCAACCTCCATAAAAGAAATAGCTCAGGGACAGGGACTGGGGAAAAAAAAGATCTTACCATCTTGCTGTTTGAAACGATGCGCAATCATGACATGTGTGGCTTTTTCTATGGCTGGATCCAGAAGCTCAACAGGCTGTTTGCCATACTTGTGAACTCTGAATACTTCATGTTTCAAGTCAGTCCCATAAATAAGGTCCTCAAAAATGTCAATTCTGTATGGCTGTGACATGCCTGTATAGGAAAATACATTGAATAGTAATACCCACTTCAATAATGTGTTCTTTCAGAACCGTGCATAAATGTCACTATCTAGTGTTGAAGTGATCTACAATTAGAATACTGTGTTTTTGCCTCCATATCCCAATTCCCATCACGGAATGTGATGCTAAGTAACATTATGAGACAAACTTTAGCTTTAGATCGTTTAACTCACCCTGTTTTCCATTGATGACCACTTGTGGATCAGAGCCATCCAAGCACACACTCCCAATGACCGAGAGCTCTGCATCAGCCCAATACAAACGTTGGTTGAAGTAGTCAAGTGCTAATCCTATGTCAGGATTAGGAACAAATTTAGTTTTATTTTAAATCAATCATCAGTTCTTACACTATAGCATGGAGTCAAGGACACTAAAAGACTCATTTAAGAACAGGAGGCTAAAGAAGACCGAGTTCGACTGCAACATATGTTACTGTTTCCAGAAAGATTCATACACGTTTCATGAAAGTCATTTATGTTTGTGAATACCATTCTGCACTATTGCACCATTTGTATGTTTAAAATGAATAAAAAGCTCAAATTTAGCCATGCTTTAATGCAAATATATTGAGAGTTTTACTTTTGGTCTATCCAAAGCAAGGCTTTTAGTATTATGCAAGTAGTAAACCATTTATGATATCAAGGCACATTATAAACATGCAGTATATAAATGAATATTTCCTGAGTTGCTTTAATATCTAAAAGATATAATTATTACGAAGCAATAATTTATGAAGTTAAAAAAAAAAGTAAGGAATCGAAGCCGAAATTGGTAAGAGATATTTATGAAACCAAAGAAGGATTCAACCCACACTACTCTCTTCCAGTGGTATAACAGGAACATTTCTTCCTCTTTGGAGAATGGATCATCTTTTCTTTTAAGTAATAAAAAGTACTTTAGAAAGTATTAAACTGAACAAAAAAAATATTCTTACCTATCCAATGATACACAAAAATCCATTTCCGGGCTAAATAATTCATTCTCTATTGTATATACAATATATAAATTTGGTGCCAGTGGAAGACAGAGAGCATAACAAGAAAAAGTACAGTACATTTATTTTAGTGTACAGAAGTAAAGAATAATACCTGTAGGCCTCCTGAGTTTTTTATCCAGCAGCACTCTGCGCATAGAGCCATCCATTGCTGATTCCTCAATATGCGAGTGGTCGCCAATGACTGACCAATACATCATCCTGTAACAGTATTGTGCTGGCAATAAGATATACTTGTATAATAAGATGACCTGGCCTAACATGGAAACAGCAAATGTTCCCTTTTCAAGCTATGCATGAAGATATCACCCGAGAAGTTCCATTCATTTAAATGGGAATCCTCATTTCAGTGCATTAATATAAGCTACGTCTAATATGACAATGCACGCCATAAACAGCAGCAAAACAGCTATAAGAGGCCTATAAAACCATGTTGACCCCCTCACTGGACAACAGTGCAATAATATGGGCCAGACTAAATTTTCCTGGCTTGTCATTAAAGATCCATTTTCTTCTCATAAATACACAACTAAAGTTTCAGATCTCTAAGGTTATTGGATTATAAAAAGAAAAATAAAGTTTACCCTTTGACTGGATTGATGGCAATAGCGTAAGGCTCTCCAGCAATATCAGTTATCAGACGAGTGCAGTTGGGTCCCTTGAGCTGGCCCACATTAATAGAATATCTCAGTTTGGTCCAGTGGGCTGTGTAATAGCTGAACCAGTGCATTCTCGAGTGGTCTGTCCAGTAGATATTTCCAGTTACCCAATCAGCTGCCACATCTCTGGGCCGCCGAAAGTCCGGGCACTGCAAAAGGCAGGAAGATAAAAGAAAGCGTTCAAGCAATTTCCTAAATAAAGTAGGAGAATGTATTCAGCAACTAGAGTCATCATTTAAGAGAGTGTATGAGAAAGTTTCCAAGCCTGATCTTATTCAAATGTACAGTATAACTACATGCTAGACTAAAGCAATAGTCTTGCAACATATTTTACAGAGGAAATATGAAGAAAATAAGAATGAACTTGCAGTACAAATAATATTCCTGAGGACTCTTGATAACATACTTTCCGTAGTTAGCAATACTTACTATTATTCCATCATTTGTTTTAGTTTGACTCCTGTCTATGATTTCTTTGTAAAAAAGTCCACCTGGATTAAACTGGGTAGCCCAGATAAACTTTTGTTGATGCAACAGAGCATCCATCCCAATGATGCGGGCATTTTCCTCGATGCGAGTGAGCATTTTGTGTCCATGGCTCTGGTTAAACGGATACACAAAACTTCGGATTTCAGTGTCATTAGCTATGTAGAGCACTCGATCTTCTGGTCCTGCCCGTTGAGTTATTAATATGCAAAAAAAATGAGAAGTGGCTAAATTCCATTTAGGGTTTAAGACAACAGTTTGAAAATTACAGATGCACATCAATTAAATTAAATACATAAATGCACAGGCGAACAAGCTAAAACAGCACATTATTTGAAAGGGAACTGTATGAAATATTCTATAAAACATTACTTAAGCTAACAGTAAACTGCAAGAAATGAAGTAACCTTGCTATGCAGTGCAGACAACAATTCTAACTTATACATGTCTTTTTACATAAATGGTTTAGAATTTTAAAAACTACAATGAATGATCCATGGAAGATGCAGACGTTTGACTTAAGGATGAGGCACTTTTAAAGAATACTTGGTGTAATTTAGTGTAAGTGCATCTATGTTGCTGATATAATGGTGGCAAATACAGAACTGGTTGAGTGTCAATTTTCTCTCCGTTCAAAGTTCTCTCAGGTGCTGGATTTGTTGTCCGAAATGAATGTGCTGGCAATGATGTGAATGTCAGGTTGCAACATTAAGTACAAAATTAGCCAGTGCCATTATGTTTTTGAACACATTTAGGTGCAAAATTTGGTTTGTACTAATGCCTGTTAAGTCCCCCATTGCACTTATGGCTTTGGTTTGGAAATGCAAACTATTTATGTCACATCATCTTGAACATGGGTAAGCTCCTAAAACTGGATATTATTTCACCTGTAACAAATAAGAATTTGCCTAATCAACTTCTATTATGAACCCTTGAGGAGATTAACTATTGTAGTAAATTATTTAATATAACTCTTGTCTATCAAATAATTTTTGAGTAAAAAGCATTGCGCCAAATACTGTGATAAATATTCATTAGTTCAAATTGATGAATATACATATTTACATTTTCTAATTTAAAGTGAGTTGGCTGAATTTAAAAGACTATATTATTGTCCTGTAAATTAAGCCAATGCAATGTCATATGCCAGTATTTGTTTCTAATAAAAGCATATTGGTTGATGAAATATGTTAAGATTAGAAATGTAAAACGATGCACCAGAAATTAAATGAGTGGAAAGTGATGGTCCTTACCTTTAGCTACACAGTTGCCATTGATATCTTTATAATTTTTGTCACATGTACATTTGTATGATCCTTTAGTATTTGTACAATAGTGTGAGCAAATGCCAAAATACAGACACTCATTGATTTCTGGGGAAAAGAAAAGAATTACAATCATGTATGTAAACTTTTTGTTACTCTTTGACAATTTCCCCCTTGCTTTATTTTAAGAAAGGTAACATTTTCACAGCAAAGGTTCTGTAGTTGACGGGGCTTGATTCTGTATGAGGGGCCGCACAAGCCATATTTTCTTTTCACTCACACATTAATATATTTTTGTTCTTATACCCACATATTGTTACACTATTGTAGTTTCACATACATATATTTTCTCTTCCAAATTATTAACTCTCATATATTTTAAACTCATTCATGCATTTTGCTCTCATATTCATATATTTAAGCACATATATTCATACATTCATAAGAGAAGTATACATGTATACATGTGTGAGAGAGAAAGTACAGTGGAAACGGAAACGGCAGATCATTTTTTGCACTGTGATTGGCTGAGAAGCTCAAGCATATCCAGGTGCCAATCAAAAAATGAAGACATCCATACAAGGACTCTAATCTACTGACTACTTGCCTCTTTCTTGAATCTCAGGATTGACAGAAATCCAGATAAAGTTTGAATGTGATCACAAAAGTCTCCATACAGCCTCTCATGCAGAGGTTGTGTTAAGTCTTTCTTATTGTTTGTCATTTTGATGGACAGGTTCATAAAAATTCTGTCTTAATCTATTATTAACCATTAACCGTCATTTTAAGTTTCTTTTTTTTTTTTAATGATGAGACACTGGAGATGTGATTAAAAGGTTTCTGTTGCTAATGAATGGCGCACAGCACAGGCCAACATCTGGGCCTGTGTTATGCATGTTTTTGTGACAACAAAATTTTCCTATGCATCTCAAACTTGTAAAGAACGCAAACATCAAATTCTATAGCAAACTCAGGAAATCCGCAATGGAGACCCTTGAAATGCATCATGAGCACAATAAAAACAAAAGACAAAAAAATTGAAAGCATTGCACATTGTGAACACGTCAGATCGCTTAATCAGGAGCTCCAAACATGTGAATGTCACTCAGCATGCGCAGCTCATGGCTTCATTGCCATAGGCTTACTGAAGCATTTGAAGGGTTTGTGTTGCTGATTTCCCGAGCTTGACACGGGATTTGTTCTTTGTGTAAAATTGCAAATGCTCATGTTATCATGAAAGCACGTGTCACGCAGCAATCTGAGTCACATGAATTACTGCTCACTTCTGCTGCATGCGCAGGGTGTTGCCTTTTTAATAAAAGGAACAGACTCTGAACCTTTTAATCCCTCTCCAATTTAATAGCATTACATTTTCAATAGCAACTTGAACACATTAATTACGTCTAATATACAGAGCAAACTTTCAGATTATGCATTTATTAGGGCATGGAGTGAAAAGCTGAACAGAAGCACCAACTGTGCGGTCACTTGTTAACACCACACAAAGCAGCTGATTTTTGTTTTTGTTCTGCAGTTACAGGGCAGGAGTATAACGTGGCCACTGTGCCTAATCCAGAATTAGACTCTTACAATTAAAGGTCTACTATGTAAGATTTTAAGGGTATCTATTAGTTGAAACGGAGTATATTTCCATAATAAACTTATGGAACCAATAAATATGATTTCATTAGTGTATAATTACCTGTAACTACAAATCATTGTTTTTTTATAAGCTTAGAATGAGCCCTTTATATCTACATAGGAAGCAGGTCCTCTTCCACTGAGCCTCCATGTTGCATCACTACAGAATCTCAGAATGGACAAATCTCAAGAGAGCACCTTCCGCATTTTATATTTTACAAGTGGATGTATGACTCTGGAAGGAAGCATTGAAATGAAGTCAAGAAAGAATAATGAGAGGAATCAGTGTTTGCTGGTGGCTAAGGTTCAGAACCGTAAGTTTAAGAAAGCTAAGTTTTTAAAAAGAGGGGATCATAACTTTTTTTAACACAGAAAAAAACACTTGTATGCTACAGGAACCTGAAGGCCACCATATGTTTGAATACATGCTTGTAAAGGAAATGGTAAGGGAGGGGCATTCTGGTGGTTGAATCATACATAGTGGACCTTCAATATATGAACAAACCATTTACAAGAAATAACCGAATTGACCTGCAAGAACGCATAACTGGCAGTGCTGCGTGTGAATTAAATAATGTTATGGTCGATTGAGCTCAGTGTTCTGATCTGTCACAATGAAGAATAATGAAGAATGACCTTCAGATTTTTCCAGCATTGATAAAAAAAAAAAAAAACTAAATCAGTGAGGAAAATCTTCAGGTAACATGTTCATTGCTCTCATGGACAAAAGAATCTGAAGTTTCTCTTTTTATTTGTTCAGTATAATAAGAAGTCAGTCATTTTCATTGCTTCTACCAAAATGAAAAACTGCATTTGAAAAGAGAAGAGGAAGACTTTGAATAGCATGACTGATAGTCGTGCAAACATCAGGTTAGGATAAGCTGAGAGAGTTTGTAAATGTACTCCCTGGTAGGAGCATGGTTTCCTGCTTAAGGATGGTCTTTCTGCATCAGTGAAAGTAATGGATACCAAAGAAAGGAGACAAACTATAAAAGAGTGTCACATATTTGTGACCCATGCTGGCATAATGAGTTGGAATGAGGAAATTTTCAAAAGTGAGTTATTGTTACTTTCACGCTGTCCATTTAAAGACCTTCAAAATTGAAATCAGACAACAAAATGACCGAGTTACATCCAACTGAATTCGACCACGTCTAATGGGGTTTGGAAACTCGCTTTCCGTTGGTTCATAAAAGTGTCATCAGGAATTCCATGTGTATTATCAGGAAGTAGAGGAACTACGCTTCACAACGATACCAAACAGGGGTAGGGGGATTGCCCCGTCTCATGAAAAACACAGATTTATCATTGACTATTACGACAAAGGACTAATTAATGAAGATATACGAATGAACATAATGAACAAAACCTTAAAATAAAAGTAGTTTGGGATGTTTTCTTGCTGTTTTATCACGGGGATCAATAAATGAGGGCTTTATGGACTAATTTTTGAGAAAATCTCATTTCGACTGAAACCATGTTTTGCCTCTTAGCTCATAATGAGCCTATGCGCATTCCGACTCATTATTCCAGGACGGGTCTCCTATACAGTACCAGTCAAAAGACTGGATGCACCTTCTAATGCAGTTTTTTTCCCTAACTTAGTGACATAATATGGATTACTACAGTCATCGAACAGGTCTATTTACTGATTAGCAATACTACCTCAAGACGACACAACTGATGAAAGAAAGAAATGCCACTAAAGAAGGCAAGAAATTCCGCTAAATAAAATGTGAAAAAATAAAGCTAAAACTAACTATTGACAAGGCACACTTGTTAAGTGAAAATCATTCCAAGTGACTTCCTCATGAAGCTGGTTAAGATAACGCCAATAGGGTGGAAAGCTGTCATCAAGGTAAATAGTGGCTACATTGAAGGTTCTAAAATCTAAAAATATTTTAGATTTTTAACACTTTTTTGATCACAATATAATTCCATATGTTGCATATGAGAATGTATATGTGTGCAAGGGCCAGAATGAATTATGGCTTGTACAGTCCCTCATAATTCATGAAGCGCAATCATTATTCTGAGAAAATTCACAAACTCAAGTCATTACTGCTGTTTCCAATGGAAAGAAGGACCTAATTCATAACCTTTTAAAACACTTATCCAAGCCCACAGTTAATTATCCACAACCACTGTCCAATGTGTAATCTTTTGCATGTACAGTCCAGTATAAAGATATGCCAATAGATTATTGCGACATCAAAGCCTAAATATAGCAGCACAATATATACATATTTTGTATATACTGTAAGAGCTAGAATCATCAGGATACAGATCTGATCTGTGTTCATAGTGGTGCTTGAAAGTTTGTGAACTCTTTAGAATTTGTGTATTTCTGTATAAATATGACCTAAAACATAAGTAGAATAAACAGAACCCAATTAAACAAATGAGAGAAAATATTATACTTGGTCATTTATTGAGGAAAATGGCCAGTATTGCATATGAGTTGCAAAAATATATGAATTTATAATTTCAGGTCTGGTGTGACCCCTATGTTATGCAATAACTGCAACTTAACATTTCTGGTAACTGTTCTGTCGTGCACATCTGCTTGGAGGATTTGTAACCCATTCCGCTGTACAGAAGAGCTTCAATTCTGGGGTGTTGGTGGGTTTCCTCACATGAACTGCTCACACATTTTTATTGGATTAAGGTCAGGGCTTTGACCTGGACATTCCAAAACATTAACTTTATTCTTCTTTAACCACTGTTTGGCAGAACAACTTGTGTGCTTAGTGGTGTTGTTTTGCTGCATGACCCACTTGCTCTTGAGATTTAGTTTACAGAGAGATGTCTTGACATTTTCTTTTTGAATTTACTGGTATAATTCAGTATTCCCTGTTCCATCAACAATGACAAGACATCCTGGCCCAGCTGCAGCAAAACAGGCTCAAACCATGATGCTAACACCCGTGTTTCACAGCTGGGTTCTTATGCTGGAATGCAGTGTTTTGTTTTCTCCAAACATAACGTGCCTTAACGTATCTTCATTGTGGTATCTTCCATCAACAAAATTTTTCCAATAGCCTTCTGGCTTGTCCATGTGAACTTTAGCAAATTGTCAATGTGCAACAATGTTGGGTTTTTTTCGGAGAGCAGTGGCTTTCTCCTTGCAGCTCTGCCTTGCATATCATTGTTGTTCTGTGTTCTCCTGATGGTGGACTCAGGAACATTACCATTAGTCAATGTGAGAGAGGCTTTCTGGTGCTGAGAAGTTACTCTGGCTTTCTTTGAGAACACAATCTATTACATGCATTGCTCTTAGAGTGATCTTTGTTGGTTGACCACACCTGGAAAGAGTAAAAGTGGTCTTTCATTTTTCATTCTGTGGATTGGTGGAGTACACCCTTGTTTGAGATGGTTTTGTAACCTTTTCCAGCCTGATGAGCATCAGCGACACTTTTTTTGAGGTCCTCGGAAATCTTTATTTTCCCCATGATACACTTCCACAAACATGTTGTGAAGATCAGACTTTGATAGAACCCTGTTCTTTAAATAAAACAGGGTGCCTACTCAAACGTCATCCCACTGAGTGAAAACGCCTGACTCTAATTTCATTTAAATTAATCGCTAGTTAAAGATATGTAATATTGGATCAATTTCCTCAACAAAAATCTGATGTTTTAGGTCATATTTGTGCAAATTTACAGACAATTCTAAATGTTTCACAAACTTTCAAGTACCACTGTACATTAAGTAGAAAATCTGAGATCTTAGTATTATAGGATTCTATCTGAGTTAAGAGAGAACCTTATAATACGAAGGTCATGGAGTGTCTAGTAGTATCCAACCATTTTATAGCAGTTTAACAGCAAAAAGTTCACTGCACCTTCACACCGTTTAGTCTTGAAATCCCTTTGAAATCCAGGTTTACACTGACAAATTACATTGGCACTTGTTTGATTGCACACTGCATCCTCACCGCATGGATTCATCCTTTTCCCACATATATCTCCACTTAAAACTGAAATAAAAGAGAATTTCTTTCTAGTAAACAGAAGAGAACATGCTGTATATATATTAGAAATCAGATATTTATTGTGAAAAATTTTTAAACCTTTTTTTCTGATTTTTTTTTTTTTTTTTTTTTTAAGATTTCCACTCAATTATAGGCATGTGGATGCACATGTTACTTGGGTGGCGAGGCTACAAAAATACTTACAGGTCTTGCAGTCATGCTCATCTGATCCTCCATCACCACAATCATCAAATAAGTCACATTGCAGCTGAGCAGGTATACAGAGCTTGTTAGTGCAAGTAAACTCTGTCTTTCCACATGGCTTTGGTCTGGCAGACACAGCCTCTGGTTTGGAGCATATTCAAAAGTTGGACAGTTAAATTTCTACCAGCAGTTTTGTTTTACTCAAAAAAAAAAAAAAAAAAAAAAAAAAAAAAAAAAACAAGACTAAGAAATTGCCTGTGATTAATGTACCATGAATCCTTGCTCACTGAACCTCTCCCTACACACTGGAACTCTCTAAACCATCCAAAAATCCAATAATAGTGTTTTTCTAGATTTTCCTTACCACACTGCTCTTCGTCTGAATTGTCACCGCAGTCATCCACGTTGTTACAGATTTGATCAAGCCGCAAACACACTCTGTCATTTCTGCAGCGATGTGGCCTTGTAGGAGGGCAAGGCAGCTTAGCTGGAGAAAGAAATAAAAAATAGTCTTTTTTTCATAGCAAATCCATAAACAAACATTGTACAGTCTTCCAGAAATTATATACAAATGCTAGTATACATACAGAAAACTACACTGGAAGTTTCTGCTTGGTTTTTTCCTCATTGTACTTTAGAAATTCATATGGGAAATAAAAAAAAAACCCAGGAATGTGCATTTTCTAGTAGTGTTCCCTGGAGGAAACCTTTTTTTTTTTTTTTTTTTTTTTTACAAAAGGTTTGGATATGCAATTAGCATGAAAATAATGTGACAACATTTACATTTTATTGCTTAAGCATAAGTGATTATTTTAATTGTTTATTTTGACTCAAGGACTGGACTCAAAAGACATGTTTTATATTTTAATCAAGAAAATGAAATGTATATTTCTTGTTAAAATTTTTAAGCCATGCTGTTTATTTACTAATCAAACCAAGAATGCTTAAATAAAATTAAATAATCTCCAAAAGCCTGTGAAAACGCTCCCATTTTTGATCTAATGTTAGCCCTGTCCCTAGTATAATGACCAATAAGCTTTCTTTAGATAAATAATAAATGCTTGTGGTTGGATAAGCCACAGCAGAGGATTTTTTACAGAAATTTTTACTGGGTCAGCATCCAGACTGCAGTACATTTGGCAACCCATGCCGTAAATTTGAAAACAAAACAAAAACAAAGAAAAAGCTCTAGTTATCCCATTTACCTTCCAAATCATTCCTGCCAATTCAATATTATTGCAAATGCAGTTTCAGCTGCTGAAATTGCACTGTCTAAACAAATAATCTTATAAAGCAGGTAATTATTTGACTGATTAATACCAGGCTTCATCAAATAAAAGTTTATAGACTGAATTAACAGGAAGCAAGGAGAGTCTGAATTTGCCTTCTTACCACATAACTCAACATCTTCATCAGAGTTATCTCCGCAGTCATCCTCACCATCACAGACCCAGGAATGCAGCTTACAAAGGGTATTGTTGCAAAGAAACTCATCAGGACGGCAGAAAAATGCTCCTGTAATCACAACAAGTTGCCAATTTGTATATTATTGAAGGTATGAATATTGTTTTCATTACATGCCAAATCAAACATAAAGCATATTCAACACAATGTGAAGGGATTCCGGGAGCCGTTACTTCAATTAAACCCTTGTCTGAACCAAAAAGACTTTAAATACTGGATCGTGCTTAAATGAACCTGCTACTCAGTTTGAGTTATTATACTAACATTACACTAAGGTATAAGCAGTAATAAAGTGCTATGCAAAATCAGAAACAAGAAACTGTAGCTACTATGTACCGTGGTCACAGTTCTCCTCATCACTGTGATCCATGCAGTCAAACACGTCATCACAGCGCCATCTTTTCGGGATGCAGTGGGCATGGTTCCTACAGAGGAACTCATCCTCTCTGCACTCTTTTACACAGTCCATCTGTGAGAGACCAGAAAAGAGATACTAAGATAATCAGACAGACACTCTCCATGGGTGGAGTTCACCTTATTGTGGAGGAGGAAGGGAAAAAAAAAATGGAGCAATGTTTCCATGGAAACAGTGAGAGCCGCACAGTCTAAGCAAGTACGTAATGTCAGTTATGTTGTCCATTTCTGTTTTATTAATAATACTTTACACCGCATATGCACATTGTGTTGTATTTGGATACAATATAAAGCTCCACTCAGGTTCCTATGTAGTGACACAGTGCTACTTTTTATTATAGGCTAGGACACTGCGCCAGGTGTAGGCTCCTAATGTGTTGTGTCTGGGTTGTGAAGGTTTTGCAGGAGGACATACTTCATCAGAGCTATCAGGACAGTTATCATGTCCATCACACCTCAGGCTAGCCGACACACATCCTCCACTGGCACACACATACTCGTTGATTGAACAAGAAGGAAGCACTGCAAAGAAGAGGCACACAAGATCAAACACATTTTTGACTTTAGCTTGACAGCTACAGAACAAATTACACTAAAAAACATAGGAATCCATTGGGACAGTTCCATTGGTGTTCTAGATAAATAAATAAAAACAGCATCTAAATGAAGAAAAGAGCTGTCTAAGATGTTAAAATGTTGCCTGCCCTAATAAAAGTTTTGAAACTGCCAAGCTGCTCACTGAGGGGCATATACACCAATCAGCGAAAACATTAAAACCACCTGCCCTTGTATTGCCAAGACAGCTCTGACCTGTCAAGGGGTGTACTTCACAAAACCTCTGAAGGTGTGCTGTGTTATCTGGCACCAAGACCTGTCGCCATTCATCTGGTTGTCCTTCTTGGAGCACTTTTGGAATTTATTAACCCCTGCAATCTGGGAACATCCCATGAGATCTGCTGTACTTGTTCATACACTGGCTAAGTCCACCCTCAAACTGACCCACAGTATGCCATCTTTGAAAATGAGACAACTCTTTTGCTTCTGGAGTTTGCAGCATGGCTAGTTGCTATAAACATACATTATTAATATACTGTAATCTGAAATGAAAAATAATAATATATTAAACACCAGGTGGTGCCCGCATATATAAAGCATAATGAGGGGGGTCTGTATGTATATCCACAGTATATAGTATTAGCAAAGTGTCTACACTATTTATCAATCTTGGTGTAATTCAATATTCTAGCAAATAAAATGTGTCCTGCATCAAGTATCTCACTGCAATATCATGTTGTTCATTCATTAAATCAGTATGGTTTTTTTCTTTTGGTGTATAGCAGAGTGTGGAAAAAATCTCCTTTGATGCCCCTCACCATAGCTAACAGACACCCATTAAAGCCTGCATTAGTTACATCGAGGCACCAGTTAGTGTCTGTTAGGTGTTTGTGTACTCACTGTTTTAATTTGATGAAAGATAAATGCTCAGGAGACAACAGGCTTTTAACACATTTGCTGCTCACTGCTTCTCTACAGTGCAAACAGTGAAGAGCGTAGCCAATTTGCATATAATGCATATCCCATTATGCATGATATCTATTGGCAAAGTCAACACCTTCTCTAAAAATGTATCTTCCCTGAGTGGGAGTATGAAATGACAGGGGTGTTCATTTTATGGAATTCTGTCAATTTCCTGTTACATTTTGAAATACCCTCAGAGATATTGACTGTTGCTATGGAGAGGTTCTGATTACAGACCTTGGAAAACTGTGTCCAATCATTTCATTCTACAGAAATTTTTTTGCTTTAATAATCGTATGGAAGATTTTTCCAATATTAATTTTAGATGTTCATTTTAAACTGAATTATAACACTAAGTAGGCTAATTAAAGAAGGCTACTGAGCTTACATTGCTTATCGGTACAGTTCCATCTGTAGAATCTAACAGACTGTTTTTTTTGCAAAGGCAATAAAATTATATTTAAAACAATGCAAAAACTAA
>JAQLOM010000034.1:10180694-10194217 GCA_030068315.1 Chrysichthys thysi
TAGGTCCGGGTCCGTATGGGGCGGCTTCGCGGTCCGCATCCGGACCGCGGGCCGCCTGTTAGTGACCTCTGCTCTAGCACATTTATCTGAAATCACCCACCTCTTGTCTACCATAACAGTCTCATTAAGATTTTTGTCCTCATATATGCCATTTCTACAATCTGTCCCCGTAGGTATGCTTTTAATCTGTAAGATTCTTTCTCTTACAAGTATAAGATGCAGTACTATAATTTTAAAGGAATTATATAACCATTGGATTAAGGTTTACCTGTGGTTTGCATCTTTTATTAAACACTCCGAGATCAAGCAGTTCTATTGATTTTTTGCGGTAGTCTTTGACACATTTATGGTTATATCCTGGTGAATGATATTGATCTGCCCTACAGTTGTTTTTTTTCCCCTTTGTGAATGAAAGTATTCTTTCAAATGCCTCTACTCTGCTCTGTCAGTGTAGGTCTAGCTACGCTCACCACCATAGCTTTGGTTCTAATCAGTGTAAGAAACAGTGGATTTGGATACCTCAATGGCTAACTACAGTATACTTCTGATTTCCAATGTATAATGGTCTGCTTTGGTCATTCTGGCATATCTGTGGTCCTCGAAATCAACAAGCCATTTCTAGGAAAAACTCTTACTGTCTCTCTTGGCATGGCTCATGATTACTGATTTAACTGAAACATGGCTACGAAAATAGCAAGGCAGCAAATTTCTACAGCTCCTGAAATGAGGGCATTATTATAATAATACATTTTGATAGATTTCAAAGAATAAAAATGCATATAGACATTGTCCGCTTCATTCTGAGCTGCAATTATTTTTTCGAGCTCAACTTCTTGGAACTTGAAACTGCATCATTAGTGAATCAGGTCTGTCAGTGTCTGGGCCATGTTAGGAGGAAAGATTGCAATATGTGAGTCAATTGCTGATGTGATACTGTGGAACTAAACCAGACATTTAGGCAACAAAACAGGCCCTGAATTGTTACATCTCGCAGCTAATAAGGTCTGTGAGTGCTTCTTGATTAAGGCTGACCCTCCAGAAGTGAGACAGGAGATTCTGCAAGCATGCAAAATTCACATTAGCGCCAATCATGATCTCCTGTAAGTCCCAAGAGGTCGTATGAAGCTCTGATTTGTGAATAATAAGGCCGTTTTCACTCACCACAGTTGGCTTCGTCAGAGCCATCAGCGCAGTCTGGGTCCTCATCACACACCCACAGCTTGGAGATGCAGTGCATGGTGGCCTTACACTGGAACTGCTCTGGTGAACATGTGCTCTCAGCTGACAAGTTTAAACATAGACAGAGATAACAAAGGGCATGTAAATACAAATGACTTCAACTGGTCATCTTAAACGTAATAACAGAAAATAGCTTGTAGGTGACAATTATAATTATTACTAATGGTTTAAAAAGAGGCAGGGACTACAGAAAAAATATCTTTTGTAAGTAGGCGAATGACAGCGTGGGAAATGCTCAAACCAAAATACCATCTTTCAACATCAAGGAAATTAGACTGGAATAATCAAAGAAGGCAGGGGAAATCTTGTCAGTGATTCCAGGGAATCCTCCCTATCATTCATATGGTCTATTATAAATATCATTGTCAGCAGCATTGGCAGCTCTGTAATGTTTGTCACGGGTTTAATGCACAGGGAGTAAGAGGTACATTGAGGGATAAAAAAGCTCACCTCCTAACAACCAGCCACTCTATTCTCCCATGACATCTAATTCTACCTCCGGCAGGAAAGGCCTTTGGTTTCCACTACTCAATCCTCTGAATGCCTAATCAGTGTCTGCTGGTTCCAGCTCAACTGAGACTCATTCAGTGGCTTAGAAGCTATTTCCAGATCTGTCAGTTGGGATCATTAATATTCCTCGGGAGAGGTAAATTTGGGACAATCTGTGTCATTCCCTTACAATACCTCACAACTGAACAGCTATTACAGGAAACTAATCAAGGACAGGGTAATGTGATGCCTTTACCATCTTGAAGAGGATTATTTGCCAATAAACAGGACATCGTGAAGTGTTTTAGTCCTTATAGACCATAGCAATTTACTAGCAATTTACCAACAATTTCATTTATTTTCATCTATCTATAAATGATTGTTGTGCTTTTTAACCAGGAAGCATTTATGAAATGTCTGCGAGACAAGTTAGCCTGAATCAGTCCTGAAAAGCTACCACAAATTACAAAGCACTGGAGACTCCTTCCATGAATGCTAAACGAATGTCTCCTTGCAGAAGACTTCAGCTCTTCAACAATGTTTTTCTTCAAATATGACAAACGTCAAATATGTTTTTCTTTGACGACATTTTTTATGTTATGTATCTCATGGATCTTATTTTATGTAGATCAGATGCCATGCAGGTCCCTGTAAATGAGATGTTACTATAGAAACGGCAATGGTTTCGCATCATCTATAAACCTCATCATTCGTATTACAGCCAGAACTACACCCAGAGCTGTGCTGTTGCAGAAACTTAACCAACACCATCTGACCAATCAGAATCGAGGAATTCAAGAGCGCTGTGATATAAAGCATCGTAAAGTTTCTTACGACAGTCTGTCTCATCCTCCCCGTCTCCACAGTCATCCTGTCCGTTGCAGCGCAGGTTTAATGGAATGCACTTTTGCTTCCTGGTGCACTTGAACTGACCGGACAGACAGATATATGTATCTGCAGAAAGAGATGGCATTTCAGAGCTGGCGAAACAGGTTTCACTACGAGATCTGCCGCAGGGTGTCATCATCAATAGTCAGAGGAGAGCTGCTAGAAAAAAAGAGGCTTAAGGAAGAAAAAAAAAGATTAAAAAAAAAAGCATACATAAATCACAATCCTTAAAAAAGACGCCAAGGTACTGATACTGCATAGATAATGTACAAAGCTGCTCGGCTATATTTAATATGAAGAACAATGCACATCATTAATCACTGAGGCTGAAAATCTGTGCTCCCTGTAATACATCCACATTACTGGTGTTGGACATCAAAATGCCCTGTAATCTTTCCTGATGCTCCTAAAGTGGTTATCGATCACTTGATGATAGAGTTATGTGCTATTGAACCTTTGAAGAAAAACAGCAATAAAGATGACTTGTTACTGATGAAAAAATTCCATTTAGACATTATTGCTGCTGTGTGCTGCATATTGTATCTGTGTTCTGCATTATAAAAAGGAAAGGATATGAGTTGCATAGTAAAGAAAAAGAAAAACATTGGCTTTAGCAAAGAGAAAACCAAATTTACGAAACGACATTTCTCTCACCACAGTTGGCCTCATCCGAGTTGTCTCCACAATCATTCTCTCCATCACAGATGAATGGAGGAAGAGCACACAAACCAGTGCCACACTGGAAACGCCCAGGCTGGCATTTGAATTCAGCTGAAAAATGATGACTTACAGTGAACTTGGGTTGTGACCCAGAAACCTGTATGCATTTTATTGAGGCATAAATGAATTATATCCCTCGGAATCTAGCTTTGTGAGAATCAATGCTACCTGCCCTTTTCAGATTAACAGCGGTTCCCTTAATTGCTGACTGACAGCTTGCCAATTTACAAGGTGAAATGTGACATTCAGACACTAATAATTAGAATTTTCAATCAAGTCAAGCCTTTCAGTTCAAAAGAATACATTTGAAAGAAAGATCCCTTTAAACCTGGTAATTACTGTAAAATAACACAGTGTTTTATTTTTAATGTTCATTTGTGTCAATGCAGAAACTGTCAGGCAACATGAATCCCCAGTAGGGGTGGAAGTATTTAGAGGCTAGAATAACAATTACTGATAATTAGCACTAATGATCTCTTTAGTCCAT
Source organism: Chrysichthys thysi (assembly GCA_030068315.1). Classification (NCBI taxonomy): domain Eukaryota; kingdom Metazoa; phylum Chordata; class Actinopteri; order Siluriformes; family Claroteidae; genus Chrysichthys; species Chrysichthys thysi. Next base: position 10,184,518 of record JAQLOM010000034.1, read on the forward strand.
ATGGTCAGGCTGGGTAATGCTCTTGCTCAGCTACTCACGGCAGTCTGCAGGCTCATCTGAACCATCGCCGCAGTCATCCACCGTGTCGCACTTCCACCAGAATGGTATACACTCATCCGTGCCACAGCGAAACTGCGGGACAAAGTTGTGCACGTGCAAACCAGACGGGTAGACTATGAATAAATTTCTCTTCACACTTTGTCACATGAGACTGAATGAGAAAATGAGGGCTTCCTGACCTGACTCGCTGTACAGTTGGACAGGCAGGTCTTGCCATCAGAAGCCAGGTAGAAGTTAGTGGGGCATGCACACTTGTGTCCTCCACCAGGGGATAAAAGGCACAGGTGACTGCAGCCTCCATTAGCCACCTGACACTGATGTTTGGGTACTAGAGGAAGAAATAACATGTTTGAAGACAAAACCCTTTACCATTAGAAAGCCAGAAAAAGAGCCGTAAAGGGGATTCTCACCCTCGGGCTGACGCAGAGGGTGATAAACTGTTACAGATTTAATGGCCTGCCAGGAATTGAGAAGCTCAACAGCATGAGAACCAGAGGTTTTGTGAGCACGGCGGAGAGACTTCGATTTGCCATCTGTCCAATAGATGAAGTCTTCAAACAAGGTCAGCCCCATCACACCCTGGATGTGGTTGTGAGGAACTAAGGTGGAAAATATCAGTCAAAAACTATTTTGCTGACATCATTAATACAAATAAAACCATCAGCATGCTTTTCTCCCTCAGTTGCAATTTTAAAACTAAACATTACACTTTTCTTTTGGTTATTCTGCAGGTATACCTCTACAGATGATCTCATATTACGCACACCTTGGTGTTTTCATATTTCTATTTAATATGGAAGGAAAACACAACAGTGCATACTTTTGTAGGAAAATACTTAATGATGTGGAGTTACTGTTCTCACACATTAGTTAGCTGTTTTCCAAAAAAAAAAAAAAAAAAAAAAAAAAACCCCAACATATCCCAAAGTGGTTTTTTTTTTTTCAAATAGCCGTTTGCTAATTGATTACAATTTTTAATTTATTAACAAATGACACGCCTTGTTTTTATCTATTTATAGCCACATGTAATGCCGTGCAATGCCTACAAGGTTAGTTCCAGTTATCACTTACAGTACAATAGCTAGAAACAGTTCTCCCCTTACCAGCCTTTCTTTTTTCCTAATACTATTTAAAAAAAAAAAAAAAAAAAAAAAAAAAAAAAAAAAAAACATGCAGCATGTTTCATATGTTACCAATGATGTGGAAAGTGCACACTCCCCTCTCCTGAAGGATGTCCACCTGTGTAAAACTTGCTAATTGTTAAAAACCACTGATATTCGATGATACTTCTATAAATATTAAATAAACCTCTCCGAACAGAATACATCTTCATATTAACGAGTATACTTTTTTTTTTTATTAAAGCCATCAACTCTGTGGAGTGTCCACCATATAAGTAACTCTGAACGAGCTGTTACTATAGAAACAATACAGTATTAGAATAAGTGCATTTACATAAACCTTTGGATTTGAATTACAGACCTCACTATTGACATCTGCTGTTATAGAATATTAATTAACACTTTCTCACCAATCAGATTTTAGAATTCAAAGGCAATGGATAGACGTGCACTTGGGCATGAAAAGCTCCCAGTTTAAAACAGCGCATGTGTAATACTTGTCTCTGTACCCTTGTGCCTTTGAGAGCCATCCATGTTGGCAAAGAGGATGTGGCTGTCGTCAGACCAGTAGAGCCTTTTGGTAGTGTAGTCAATGGTGAGGGCAGAGGGGCTGTAGATTTCCTTGTCCACGATCACAGTCTGGCCCTGACCATCCATGCCAGCACGACCCACATGTGGGTGTTCACAGCAGTCGATCCAAAACACATAGCTAAACAAACGCATTACACAGATACTCACAACAGGCACGTTACTATATTGAACATTTCAGATCCAAACAAACAGTATTGGCTCCATACCCTAATTGGGCATCAAGTGCCAGATCTGAGGGGTTCTGAAGGCCAGAGCTCAATAAGACCGTGGGATACAGGCCATTAGATTTGGACACTTCTAAAGTCTTCCTTTCTATATCACACCAGTACAAATTCTTCCCAATCCAGTCAACAGCCAGGGCACTCGGTACAGCTGTTCTGTGAACGACCTATCAGACAGAAACATAAATATTCATGACCTTTTGCATATATCCACTGCTCACATTACAGCAAGGGTTAGGTCTGTAGCATGACATAGCCACTAGTTATGTGCAATATCAGATCTGACATCCACTCAAATACGGTTTTGAAAATAAGGGCAATGGCAAAATGCTAATGCAGAGCTTATATTTGAAAAATAACAGGTAAGAAAGTCAACGTGATAAGCAATGAACAAAGTGTCAGAGCTCAGAAACTCTGCTAATTTAAACAAGCAAATGCTTAAATGAGCTGTCGCTTCTCTGTGTGCAAAGATCACACTTCTTTCACGAGCTAAGCAAATATGTCAGGTTGCAAATAAAGCTGGGTTTTTTTGGTTGCTAGGTTTAAAAAAAACTGGAAATTGCAACCCATCCCGTCATAATGACGATACATGGAGTCTCCTCTATCATTGAGGATGAACAAACATTTCTATTTTAAAGGAATAACACATGTAACTGGTGATATTCTGACCTCATACGAATTGGATGATTTTAGGTAAACACGATTTTTTCCTGATCATGAAATGGTTTCTTAAGTAGAGTACATTTTTCCCTGCAAAACAGGTTTGAAAATTACAGCACTCTTTCATGTAATATGTGGTGAGAACGTCTTTGCATAGATAAACAACACTGACTCCTAGTTTCAGTACTGTTTGCTTTCGCTGACTTCCTCTCTTAATTCAGAAGTGTGTAAAAACCAGTCACACAAGTGGCTACTTGCTGCACAGTAGAGGAGGGGACAAAGATGGGTAGATGGCAAGGACATACTGACGAGGGCAGGTTAAAAACGGTACTGACGCTCCCACTCCATGCACAACATTGCAAGCTCCCTTAGATATACAGTAGGCTAAACTAACTGACAAGGCTGCACCTAAAGCACTGATTTCATCTGAGCTCAGCTTAAACCATTTGCTGAAACTAAAGTGACTTTTATAGAGGAGAGAGCACATTAATATTCGTTGTGGAAAGGCAAAGCCTGTGATATTCTGGAGAGATCATGCCAAATTGATTTGAAGCTCTGACTTCCATGGAAACAGAAGGTTAATGTAATTAAAATGTCAACATTTGAATATATCAGCAGAGGAAGTAGCTGAAAAACATATTTAACATTTCCTACGCACATAGAATCTGTGTTGAGTAATTGTTTCTTTATTGGTCTCGACCTCACTGACCAAAATGATAATGCCTACAAAATATATTTCCAGAATAATATCTAAATCTGAAAAGACAAGTGATGAAATTTCAAAATGTCCACACAAGACATGAAAGCTAGTTCCCATTACACCTTCCTTCAATAATATATATCTTTTCTGGTTTCCTTATTAGATTGCACCAAAGGCATCACCTGAGGCAATGCAAATGACACGAGTAGCATGAAGGCGAAGTTCCTACAGCCACAAGAATGAATAAATCTTTATTTTACAGCAATGCAGAGATCACAACAGAACAGGTAATGAAGTGAGAGTCTTGCCGCAGGCTACTGTATCTTTATGCTTCAAGCTATTGTGGCATATATAGGAGTACAAAAGTACTTTGAAAAACTGTGCCTCACTGTGGACCAACCTACTCAGCAATAGATATTCATAATTTATTTTCCCAGGTTATAAAGGTCAAACTTTATAATAAGGAATTATTCAACCCATAAAACATTTCAAACCAGGTTGAATTCAAACAATAGCTTTCCATCTGTCTTTCTTGAACAATAATTAGTCACAGGACTATTCCTAATATCGGTATGGTGCGAGTTAAATTACCAGCAGAATTCCACAATCCAGACAAAAACAGCTTTCTTTCCCCTCACAACTCCTGGAATTTTACATTGACCTTTTTTTTAATTACACATATTCCTAACATACTTATTGTACACACAGGCATAACTTACACTTGGAATAGTAGGGACCACCACTTTTTGAAAATGAAAAATGAAAATGAACTTTTAACTTTTAAACACATTCATATTTGAAATATATTTTAACAACCGTATTAGCTTATTATTAGCTTTATATTATTAGCAGGTTTATTTGGTTACAAGTGATAACTTGCTAGTTCCTGCTAACCAGTTGTTAAAAATGCATGTAGGTACAGTACCACTCAAAAGTTCAGATACACCTTCTAATTCAATGTTCTTAATTCTTTACTTTAATTAATTAAAAGACACGGCGTGTCATAACGTCATGATGGACTGCCATTTGTCTTTACTTAGCTAAGCAGTTCCTTGAAATAATATTGATTACTGCAGTTGTTGAATATATATTCAGCATTACTTTATTCACTGTTTGCTTTCTGATGGTCTCAAATGCATTACGATGGCAAGAAATTCTAATAATGAACTCTGGACAAGGCACACCGTTAAATTGAAAAACATTCCAGGTGACTACCTCATGAAGCAGGGTGAGATAATGCTAGTAATGTGCAAAGATGTCATCGGAGTAAACAGAAGCTTCAGTGAAGAATCTAAAAAATGAAACGTTTGTTTCTTAACGCTTTTTTGTTTACAACATAATTTTATATATATATATTTGGTATATTATTTCATAGATTTGATGTGTTCACTATTGTTCGCCAACATAGAAAATAGTCAAAATAAGAATCGGTAAATGAATATATGAACAAAACAAGAAACCTATGAAAGACATGTGTCCAACTTTTGACTGATGCTGTACATGATGCTATTGTATGAACAGGTCTCGGGTTTTGTTTTTGTTTTTTTTTGCTTGAGTCTAAATGTAACCCCAGCCCCCACTCTCCTACTGACCAGTGCTATCCAGACTGATGAATTAGTTGGCTTAAAGTTAATCTAGCACCAAATTTCTCTGCAACAGGAAGCTAATTTTTTGCGTAGCATGTCTTCTTCTGCTCAAGTGAATAAGGTTTTTGCTAGGTGGATTATATTTGTGTATAATGTGACCACTGTGAGAATTTTTTCCCCTATTTTTTTTAGCATGTTAATAATAACACAGCTTGATTTTTTGTCTGTTTTTTTGTTCCATTTTAGTGTTCTAATAAATGCTCCTCCAAACAATAATTAGCTAAAGACTGTTTTAGTGTTTAAAGAGTGTTAGAGAAAGACCGAGAGACAGAGAAAAGAATCAGAGAAGGAGGGCAGCGGGCTCTGGGTGTTAGGAAGCCAAATGAGGCTTTTGGCCTCACACTGAAGCTAACGTGATGGAGAGAAGCATGGCTCAGCAGGAGAGAAGCATGGCTCAGCAGGAGCTCTAGCCATGCTCCCATCTGAGACCAAGCCATGTGGTCCTTTTTCTATACTTACACAAGTCTAGTGTGAGGAAATAAATACAAAAAGAAATATTTGTTGAAGCTTCTCTTAAAACCTTCATACATTTAAAATCAAAGTGCTCCGCAATGTGAACTACAAACAGAGAACAGCAAATAAATGAATAAACAAGCAAACAAACGTAAAACAGGCAAATAATAATTAAATAAATAATAGCAGTGACAGAAAGATGAAAATCAGAACAATGTAAAATGATTTAATGAAAACACGATGAAATAAAAAAGGATACAAATAGACTACAAGTAGAAGAAATCAAATCAAATAAAAGAAATGTGAACAGGAGTAAACCAAATGTGACTCGTGCTGGTAAAATGAGTCAGAATGCGCATAAGCTAATTATGAGCTAAGAGGCAAAACATGGTTTGGTTGAAATGAGATTTTCTCAAAAATGAGTCCTCAAAGCACTCATTTATTGATCCCCATGATAAATCAGCAAGAAAACATCCCAAACTACTTTTATTTTAAGGTTTTGTTCATTCTGTTCATTCGTATATCTTCATTAATTAGTCCTTTGTTGTAATAGTCCATGATAAATCCGTGTTTTCTTTAATATAGTAATTTAATGTAGGCCAGTGGTTTATATCTGGGGACTGAAATGCTTATTGTAAAAAAAAAAAAGAAGAAGAAGAAGAAGAAAGAGAAAAACCTTTGTTTTCTTGCAGCCATGTCTGCATTAATTTTGATGCTGGGGGTCATTCTTTTATTAAGAAATCCACCTATGGCTAAGCCTTCACCTTCTGACACAGGCAACCAGGTTCTGACCAAAAATATGACATTGATAACATCAGTAGCCTTCACAAGATCCCTGTCTGCCCTTTACAGATCTAAGCATCAGCAATCCACTGGTTTTTTTGTTTTAAATCTGATAACACCACTGTAAAAATGTTATAATTTATAGTAATTTACTGTCAGCATGAGTTGCCCATAAAATATTACCAAATTTACAATAAACAGCTATAAACCATTTTTACGGTAAAGTATTGTTTCTTCTACAACTGTAAACTACATGTACAGTAAAGTGCTGATTCTTCTATTTCTTCCATACTTTAAAAATGACACTTTGCATTGGCAGAATACAACTAAGCTGAAGAGTCTTACTTAAGGACCCAGTGAAGGGAGTTTGGTTGTACTGGGATTTGAACACATGTCCATTTTAACTGTAAGGCAAAGCGTTAACCACTGAGCCACCACAACAAACAACCAGCCTGCATGGATTCAATGCAATCTTTTCATGGAGTTAATTCTGTGTTAGAAGGAAGCGTCTTGCAATGCTGTTGTGCTGGCTCAGTGGTTAAGGTGTTGGCTGTAGAACAGAAGGTTGAATATTCAAATCCTGCTACTGGCATGATTAGGTAAAACCCTTAATCTTCAGCTCAACTGTATCCTAAAACCTTACTTTATAGAACATTAAGATATTACAGTACTTTACCGTAAATATGTTACAGTTTACACTAACCCAAGCTCCCAGTAAATTTTCAACTGATTTAGATGAAAACTGTAAACCACACAGTTAATTAAAAATAAATTACAGTCTAACTCAATTAAAGTCAGAGCAGTTTTTTTAAGAATGAAAGTATAACATGACGAACATTAGAAATAAGCACTCAATATAGTATACATTCTGCATTGAGGTATATTAAATATGAAATGGGTCACACTTCAAGTTGGACCACTAAAATTTTGATCTAAATGTAGCTCCACAGACATGTAGTCAAATTCAAGCTGAAAACTGCTTGTTGTTATGGACATATAGATGGATTCTGAGCCTTAACTCTAAGGCTCAACACAGCTGTTAGACAGATGTTATCTTCTTCTTCCCCTCCCTCAACATCCTTCTGACTGTAGGGCATCAGGTATGCTCATGTATCAACATCCTGGCAAATGTTTTTCCTATAGCTTTGTGCATAATGTGGTGTTATTTGTGTACCGGTATGTATTTTCCATGCATTGCTAGACTTACAGGTGTTTAACTGTGTGCAATTTTTCTTTTATGTTGTCATCTTTCTTCCGTAGTACCAATAATTATGTAGTTAACGGTATCTCATAGACAAAAGCCTGAGAGGCAGATGGTTTTAGAGACAATGGCACTGCTAAATACTGTTGATAATTTCAAAAAGGGAAATTATGATTATGATGACAATTGCTCGGTAAAACAGCAAAGGATCTCTCCAGAATATACACAGAAATTCATTATAAATGAATAAATGAATGCATGCATGATCAAATTAAGACTGCTGATCTTTTAGAAAACTAACATACATACATATATACATATACACACATATATATATATAAAATGTGTGTGTGTGTATGTGTAAAAACACTAAGCTTACTGTACCTTAAGATCACTACCATTCAGTCGGATTCTGTTGATCCTTCGACCGCTGGGTCTACTTGAGTCAACCCAGTAGATGAACTCTTTTCTGTAGTCAAAATCCAAGCTGATAATATTGTTGAGACCCTTTAGAGAGAACAGAGAAAACGGAAGTGTTATTTTCCCATAGCCAAAGTAAAAGGGAAAAAAAAAATCTCTGCTGTTCAGCCAACAGATGATCGAAATGAAGCAGCACAGCTTCTTGAATGCACAAAAGAGCAAGACGTGCCGCCGTGTTCTGTTGCTCAATTAGCTGGAGAGCTTAATTAGCCACTCCATATGCACTTTTCCTTTAGCCTGGCAGAGTGAATCTAGCAGGAATGTAGATGAGAAACAGCATGTATACATGCCTTTGATATCTAATCACAGCATTGATTTTCCGAAAAGCAGGCTGCGCGATTGATGCCTGAGGAATGTGCTGAAGCACATGAGTTCAGAAAGCCTTCCAACAGGATACTGAGCTACATCCATTACTGTCAAGTTGGCATCAGTGTGTTGTCAGTCAGGAAAGGCGGTTTGCTGTTCACTAGCACAGCCCTGTTCACCCCAGCACAGGTGCCACGATCAGGTAACGAATAAAAGCAGACATGACACCTTCATCAGACCGCCCACATTCAATGTTGAGTCCACAGGGACTTAAACAAAAGATCTGAGGTACAGGGACTAGGAGATTAATAATTCAACTGTAAGAATGAAAATGTTTTAGAAGGGCAAGATATGAACTATGGTAACAGCACAGTTTGAAGTTTTTCATATTCTCAGCGAAAAGCATATCAGTTCATTTTCAAAGCCTTTTATCAGCTGGATCAGGGTGCTGGAAGTAAAGACGACTTAAAACTGGGAAGGGAATAAGGTCCACAGAGTTATGAACTCCTTTCCTAATTCCATGTTTTAGAAAATAATACACTGTGTGGCCAAATGTCTATGGACACCTGACCAATCACATCCATATGTGCTTTTTCAACATCCCATTCCAGGTTAAGAACCCCATTTGCTGCCATAGTAACTATAATAAAGATATGTATTAATATCTTTAATATTAATTCATATTTATTAAGTTTTGTATTAGATTTTGGAGATGGCTCTGAGGATTTGTTCCTTCACCACAAGCGCATTAGTGAGGTAAGGGACTGATATCAGGCGAAGAGCCCTGGTGTGCAGTCTGCTTTTCAGTTCATCCCAACTGTGTTCAAATGTGTACTCTCCCAGCATATAGGTGAGATCCACATATGGGTGTGATGGTCATGTATCCACAAACGTTTGGCCATACAGTGTACTTCCAAACACATTGAACTATGACATGTTTTAATGACATTGAATTAATTGTAAATCATATACAGTGAGCCCCCGCCTATCGCGGGGGTTACGGTCCAGCGCCCCCCACCGCTAAAGGTGAAACCGCGATGTTGCACCGTTGCATTAATTTTAGTATTTATATATATTTTAAGGCTTTATAAACCCTTCCCACTCTCTTATTAACCTTTCCCTCACTCTTATAAACACTTCCCATGCTCTTAAACACTTTCTACACTCTTAAACCTATGTCAACTTAACAGCATGTAAAATCCTATATGGGCACTGAGCAGATGAGATGACCAGTCACTGAGCCAATCAGCACCCAGGACTCAACACGTGCTCTCTGGTTGGTCACCTCCCATCCAATAGCGTGTCGTGTACAATCTCACGTGGGCAAACTAGTTCATGCGTTGTCAATACAAAGCGGAAAACAACTGGGAGACGGAGGGTTTAACTGGCGGAAATGGCTATGGGGAAAGCGTACGGGAAAGAGGCGCAAAACTCACGGTACCAGAGGAGCTGAGTGCTGAGGAGATAGACTCACAGGA
>JAQLOM010000034.1:10232683-10246742 GCA_030068315.1 Chrysichthys thysi
GTGAAATGAGATATTTACACAAGAAAGTTTTTATAAATGTTTATTCACATACCTTAATGTGCGTGTCATGCTTCTTGTGTCAAGTGCCAAAAACTACGGTAATGTCTTTTGTGCATTGATCTGTTGCATCTTTCACGTTTTAGCGCCCCCTGATGACAGTTAGCGAAGAAAAATCTATAGATAAGCCGCAGTGGTGTATAAACCGCAGGGTTCACAGCGTGGGAAAAAAGTAGCGGCTTATAGTCCGGAAATTACGGTACTCCTACAGAATAAATGCATTTTTTCCAACTGTACAGAAGTTTCTGAAGTGAAACCAAACCTTCTCCTCTCCACTGTAACCCTACTTAACCTGGTCAAATTAATGTAGCTAACTAATGCAGTGGACTTAAAACAGTCTTAGTTTAAAATCAAAGCGCTCTTTCTCATGCCAGTAATTCTGCTGAGATATTTACAGGATCAGCACGCACAAAAAACCCCAACAATTTATACTCAATCTGAAACAATACTGATGCATACCTAAGTAATATAGTATTAAGCATTTTATCCAGTTAGAAGTAAAGCAATTAATCATTACCCAATGGGTTCCCATATTTTTAAGCGATTTTAAGCATTAATTACATAATTAATTAATTAATTAATTAATTAAGTAAGTAGGTAAGTAATGGATTATATATAGAGTAATGTGAACTATACAATCCTTAACAACTGTTAATTGGTTTTATATTACACACACACACACATACAAAACACTAAAGAAAAATAATGTAATAATGTATCCTCCAATGATGAACTTTAATGACTTAAAATGTTAGGAAATGAAAATGCAGTAAAATATTAATTAACATTATTATATCCAACATGTTGTCACAAACATGCATTCGGCCGTCTTAATTACTGCTTTATCCTCACTTTATCATCACTGGACACCTATTTCTGTCCAGCTGCTGGAAGAAACGCAGCCATATGAATCACTCAAGGTTAATGAGAACCTTATGTCGACTGGAAAAAAAGTAGGACTTATAGAGCAATTCATGCAAACCACCTTGTTTACATTGTAATTAGGGGAATCTTTTTTATGCAGATGAGAACATGTGCTTCAACAGGCTCATTAGGCCAATAATTGGTAATAAAGCATTGTCAGGCGCTGAACTTGTTCCCTGTGCGCCACATCAGAAACAGCTATTGATTGCTATACAAGGATGTCTCCCATGCTGTATATTTTACATAGAGAAATCGATAAGCATGACAGTGAGAAGCTTAAAATGCATCACCCTCTCTTCCCTCCCTATTTATGTTATAGTTTTGAGAAGGGTGGAAACAAGGCAAGATATTTTAATCCATCAATAGTGGGCACAAGGAGAGAGATGCAATGTTGTAAACATCATTTCTGACAGTTAAATTGCTCCCATTTAGTTGAAGAAAAATGGAGGTGGCCATTATAACACTCTTACTGGGTGTAGCATGCAGTGGGACCCAGCAATACATCATGCGACCTGACACTTAAGCCTTCCAGCAAATGGCTTTTCACAAATGGTTGCTAACAGGCAGGCTTGGATATGGTAGCAGAATATTTAACAATATGCAGGTCAGTGCATATTGACAAGTCGACATCATGATAAAAACAGATTTCATGTCCATGCGCACTTCCTGCTACTCGCCAGCTGTCCTTTGGGAAATTCATAATTTCATGTGTGAGCGACAGAATTATAGCATTTAGACCACAAGAGACCTAAATAGTAGGTAGTGTTAAACGTTGGCCACAGGACATGCCAGCTTCCCAATGCAGCACACAGCGATAAATAATGAATGCTAAACTTACTGTCAACTATGATCTGCCTCCCAGACCAGTCGTCGTTAACCATCTGAATATTCCCATAATGGATGTCACTGAAGAAGATGCGGTTGTGGTCAGAGGTTTGCTGACGATAGTCAAAGGCCAGAGCTATAATGTTTTTGAAAAACTCAGGCTTTTCGAATGGTTGGAGGGGAGAATTGAGGTCACTTTCATCTGAGAGGTGGATGCTTTTCAAGATGGTCCTTTCGGAGTAGAGTAGGTAACCTTCGTATCTCTGGCAGGCGAAGCCATCTTCAGCCAGGTAGCCGTGAGCACACGAGCACGTCCTCCTGCCACTGCCCAGGTGAAAACAGAGCTGCTGACAGCCACCGTTACTCCTAGCACAGGGGTTTGTGCCTAGAGAAGACAAACACATGCCTTAATAAATAGGAAAATGACTGACTTTATGCTAATAAAGAAACAAACAACCAAACAAATAAAGAACCATTAAAACGCCTTGTATTCGGGAAATTTATTTTTACATTTGAGCTAAAAAAAATTACGCTATTATTTCCACCATTAAGGTCTATCATGAACACGGGTTATTGCATGGGATTTTGCATGTCTCTCATGTGTCCTCTGGGTTCTCCAGTTTCTTCCCAAATACATGTCATTAGTTGGATTGGCTAAACCAACTCAACCCAAGGTGTGAGTGTGTTTGTGTTTGTATATGCATGGTGCTCTGTGGTGGACTGCCTCATGCCCAGTGTTCCCAGGATAGCAATAGGGATCCAGCATGACACAGACCAGGATAAAGCTTTTCCTTAAGATGAATCATTTGATTACATTTTAGGCAACTGGCTCAATTTCTGTAAAACTGAACATCTTTTCCTATCACAGGTGGTTTAAAAAAGATGGTAATGCACTACCAGTTATCTTAAAGACATTTTTAATAAAGGATTATAGATAGAATCTGTTTCAAAGGTTAATGGTGAAGTTAATGCCCGTGTGTTATGCTGTAGCTGAATTTCTAAAGTACTTTTTTACTGAAATTGATCTTTTATTTAAGAATTTGGGAGAAGAAGCCAGTAAATGCTTGGCCTATGATGAAGCTTTATCCAGGAGGCTTATCTAAATGTTCCCAAAACTTTTAGAAAAGCCTCCTGGATAACGCTTCATCATGAACCTGGTTGAGAACGTTCCAGGCAGGAGTGTTTCATCAAGAAAAGAATTTAAAATACAAAATAGTTTTGATTTGTTTAGCACTTTTCTTGGACACTGCCCACGTGGGCCACAGTTCCCATAATTTCAATACATTATTTCATAGTGGTAAAAAAAAGAAAAATCTTCTAAGGCCAACTATGTTCAAAGATGACTGGTAGCGTGGGTGAATTAAAGGTCCCAATCTCACTATGCCTTATTCGCATTCATGTAGCTCTCACACATGTATACAAACTCAACATGTGAGATCTGGGGATCTATGCTACTATTCAGATAAAAAATAAGATAGACTTCATATTTTATGTTCCAGTTGTATTGCTACACAAAAAAAAATAAAAATACAGGAATGAACGGAAAGCTGGTTTTAACGATGATACATTTATTAACAGCCATGAACACAGTAATCTAAAACTGTGTTGTGGAGCAATTTACTAAAGAAAGAGCTACAAAGAAAAAAAAGAAAAAAAAAACATTAAGTTGAAACCTTAACCTTTCTCCCGGCCTCTATTAAAGATTTTCACATCCTTCAGGTTGACACCCAGACCACTCCTCATTGTCACAGCCTCGCTTGCATCATTCTTCAGCCCACGGCGAATGGAACCATTGGCATGAGCTCTGCCATAATCAAACAAAGCACAGCAGAAACAGGCAATGAAAACTGGCATCATGATAATCAGTGGTACTTATACAATTAAAAAGGATGGAGCTTAATTAAAATCACAAGCCAGCTGTATCTGCAACACTAGGCGAGCTAAACCTCACCTTGAAACGGACATTTAGTAAAAGTTTACTAAATTTTCATGAAGTCAGGAATCTCGCTGAGTGAATGTCAAAGCCTTATGCCAGGTCTCTCAGTGTCCTTGCATGGAAGAGGTTAAACCTCCAAGACTGTAGCAGCTGGCTTTATGGGCCACTTATGGAAAGCCTAGCATTTAGTAAAATAATAAATTACCTGTCAGACCAGTAGATGTAAGCCCCGAACACAGCCACAGAGAACAGGTCCACATTGGCGGCTGATAGTACAATCTCCCGGCTTTCCCCAGTCTCAAGGTTGATCCTCTCTATCTTGTCAGTTCGAGCGTCACACCAATATAATCTATTTTCCTGGAAAGCAATTTGAAAATGCACATCAGCGCATCTTCTTTTGTACAAGTCCATTTTATCATCAGCAGAAGAAGAGGAATGAGGAACAAGACTGGAAGTCCCAGGGAACATGATGGAGAAACATACAGAGAGGATAAGGGAGAGAGAGAGAGAGAGAGAGAGAGAGAGAGAGAGAGAGAGAGAGAGAGATGAAGCACTTTACCGTACCTCGTAGTCAATGGAAATTCCATTTGGCCAAGCGATGCCAGAACTAACAAGCGTGACCTGATCTGAACCATCCAGCCGTGCTCGGCCTATGCAAGGATTCTTCCCCCACTCGGTCCAAAATAAGTAGCTAATCAATGACAGAGGAAGATGACATGAATTAATCATCAGTTATTTTAAGATTCTGGTAAATATTCATAAATATTAATATATGCATGGTGCTAAGGGAAAACCCAACTTTGGATGTCACGATGAGTAAATTCTGGAAAAGGATGAAAAATGCCTAAAAAATATCGTGAAATGGTTTTATGACATTTAAATGAAGAAGATGCCAAATGAATTCAAAAGAACAGAACTGACTGAATAATCCAGTAATTATTTCCCTACTACAGATCAGTGGAGTAAGATGGGGCTTATATTTTAATGCAAAAAGTGACTTTCATCTCAGGTGATGAGACAGAGGTTTACATTACATTACAGTCATTTGGCAGACGCCCTTATCCAGAGCGACTTATCTCATTTATACAACTAAGCAGTCGAGGGTTAAGGACCTTGCTCAAGGGCCCAGCAGTGGCAGCTTGGTGGTGCTTGGATTTGAACTCCTGACCGTCTGACGTCTTAACGTCTTAGCTACCCCCTGCCCCCCAAGGTTTACGATGATGATGATGATGATGATGATGATGATGATGATGAAGAAAGTAACAATTCATTTCACAGTAATGTTGTTTTTCCCTACATGGTATTGCTTATTACTGATACTCAGTTGTATTTCCTAGTAAGACCTGACATTAACACAGTTGTAAATTAGCAGATTGCATTGGTGATATCACATGCTGGCTGGATAAAAATGTCCCCCAATGAAATAAATATAAAACACAAATCATTCGGTCCTATCTCCTCTACTGCTGAAATTTACACTCAGTTAAGTTCTTTATCAGCAACGATCCATAATAATGTCAGGAACCTCATTTCCGAGTCGTCATTATGTTTTGACGGACGAATTTCCACTGTATTTAAGTCCATTTTCTACCAATTGAGGCAAAAAGCTAAGTTGAAATCTTTTCTCTCCCAAAAGGACTTGGAAAGAGTTCTTCATGCATTTATCATATCTAGGCTTGATTACTGCAACTCCGTATATGTGGCTTTGGCCTAATCTGTGCTATCTTGCCTTCAAGCTCGTTCATAACGCAGCAGCAGCTAGATTTTTAACTGGAACTAGGAAAAGGGAACATATTTCATCAGTGCTAGCCTCCCTCCACTGAAACTGAGTTTCAAATCTTGTTGTTTGTTTTTTAAGCCTTGCATGGTCTTGTGCCCCAAAATATTTTCCGTCTCCTTCATCCCTACTCAGCATCAAGATCATTCAGGTCATCCAGCCAACTACTCCTCATAGTTCCAAGATCACAGTTGAAGTCTAGGGGTCACAGGGCTTTCTCAGATCTTCCTCTTCATATTAGGTCTTCTCTTTTTGTTGACAAAATTTCATATAAAGATCCATTTCTTTTTCTCTGGCCTTTTATTGCATGGCGTTGTATGTGTGGTGGCGGTTAAAGTTATTGTCAGAAATTTCATGGTTGGTTTATTTTGAGTGCAGTTTTTATCTTCATTGTTTATGCCTTATTGTTGTATAACACTTTGGGTCAGTTTTTATTGTTTAAAATATGCTTTAGAAATAAATTTGACTTGGCGAATTCCCTAAGTAGTGTGCCGGGGGTCTTTTGGTGGAGTCAGAATGGAATCTTCAAATGCAATTTTCTTCTTTTTAACACTTAGGGGCTAAGCCAATTTTAAAACGCTATAACTTATGGGTGGTTAACATAGGTATAAAACAGAAATATCCTGTATTTCAGATAAGAGGAAAAAAAAAACATACAGGAGAAATGATTGCAAATTGGCAACAAAAACAAGATTGCTGTGTGATCACAGATCACTGACAGCAAGATTCTTGATGTACGCAGTTCAGTTCACATTATTACAATAGTTTTGTTCTATATTGTAGACTAAACTGATGATCTCTCCTATAGATAAAACACAGGTATTTAAACTTTAGGCTATTAAAAAAAAAAAGGGGAATATTTTTATACCTCATCATTCCATTAACTGCTAAACATCAATGAACCAAACAAAATCGGAAGAATTCATAGCCTTGCTGACTCATTTTATGAACTGGTAAACATTTATGAACTGGAAAACGTAAGTTAAGGAGACTGTGTTTCTGGCATGAGCAGTTTAAAGTCATTACATTCAATCTTCTTATGCAGACAAGGTCACTGTTATTTCACTTCCTGTTGATGCATATTTGAAAAATGGGTTTTGACAGGACCACAAATATGAAAGACTGCTCGTTTTTTCAGTCTGCATTCAGCTCATCGGACCAAACCCTGAATTTCAAACAAATTCCTGTCAACTGAGAAACATCTTCAAAGGGCAAAGATTGTGAACCTGCCTGTTGCTACAAGGTCAGTGAGGGTGAGTTTTTGTAAGAAAATCAATGCGTTATCTTGGCTTGAAGGCTCTCTGGTACAGTGACGTACCCTCTCTGTGGATGCACTGCGATGGCTCTCGGCTGGTCCAGCCCCTCTGAGATCACCACAGAGCGGTACATGCCATTCAGCCGAGCAATTTCAATGAGGTTAAGGCCATGGTCTGTCCAGTAGAGATTCCCTTTATGGAGAAAATCAACAGAAAGTTGGAGTCTCTGATGGAGTAGCACTCAAAAGAAACACTTTACAACAATCACGGCCACTTTATGTAGAGTATAATAATACCAGCAATCCAGTCTACAGCAATGCCCTCCACTCTGCTGATGCCAGTGGTAATAATGTGTTCTCTCCATGTCTGGTCTCTCTTGGCCCTAGAGATACGGTTAAGGCCCATATCTGTCCAGTAGATTGTGTCATTACCTGTACACAGCAGACCATATTTCACCACATGAGCTGAAATCCTGAATGCAAGACGCTTCCCTTTTGTTTATGCTGCATCTTTTATGATTCCTTGCTATCGAACAGCAGGTGAACTGCATTTGTGTTAAAGGGTGTATGGTTATTTTTGTAATCCACTCAAAAAAACAGAACCCACCACCAAAATTGAATTGCTAACAGTGAACATGAGAGCCTACAACCGCACCTGATTTACATAAATCGTTGAATATGCTCGTCTCCAGAGTCAAATGCGGAATTTACTAGCACACAGTTCAGCTTCAATGTTTTCTCCACATAAATCTGTAACATGGTAGTGTTTTGTTTATTTTCTACAAACGCAGTCTTCTATAAACGCAGAGTTTAGATCCAGATAATGGATCTCGAACACACGACGCCAGCCAGCTGGAAGGAGAGCATCCGTTTCATACTTCAATAAGCTGCCTAATAATGGCATGCAAAAGCTATGCGAATGGATTCAGCTGTCATGGGCTGAACTGGGCTCAAGTTCAGTCTGCTTACCTGAGCTGAGCTGGAACGTGCTGCCCTTGTAGGGAAGGGATCAAGGGAGCAGTGAAGAGACAGTCTGACCATCTGTACACTGTGCCCTTTGGCTGAGGTCAGCACTTTTAGCTATGCCTCCTTGGTCACAGAAATTGGGGGCAGCACAGGACATGACCATCCAGCTAAGTTCACATATTTGAGCTTTCATCACGTTATTTGTGAGAACCCGTTCGGTTATGCACACAATACGCTCTTCATACACTTACGGAAACTAAAACTTTTGGTTTATTCAGTTGTATGGCACAAGAGCCGCTTCTCTTACACGCGCTCATCGTGCCACTTGTCACTATTGCATTTTTATCAAAGCGGGTCAATCAGGTTGCATTTGAGCAGCAGCAAATTCACTTCAGAGCAGCCTTTTGGGGCTTTGAATAATGCAGAAACTCACAACATTTCCAGCACAACACTAGGTTCCTGCACAGCCATGCCTACTACACACAACCTCTGTTTGATGGATTGTCCAATATATTACAGCGAGTCCCTTGTGATGCTGGGTTTAGAAGATATGAAGGAACATTTATCTATGGTGCCTCCGGCATCAACTTACTTAACCTATCTCATCCGTTTATCTCTACAAAAGATGATATACCAGTGAATTTGATTGCCTTTATCCAGGTGCAAAAACGGAGCAGCTAATATTAGATCGCATGTCTGACAGTAAACAACATGGAAAGTGTGATGAATAGGAAGGGGTACATTTTCCAGATGTGAACAAACGCAGATCATAGAGCAAGGCAAGACAAGAATTCTGAGAGGGAAGTTACCACACAAAAGCACAGATAAAAGCTAAGGCAGAGACGGTACAGGAAGAGACAGAATGATGGATGTTTACCGGCATGGAAGTCCACTCCGACAGCAAACAAAGTGCCAGTGATGGGCATCAACGTCTCTGTATGATCTGTTGGGTCCAGAGAGATTCCCCGCATGCCCTCATGCACAGAGTACATTAGAAAAGCGCTCAGGCCTAGCATGAAACAAACACAGAAAGATATCAAGCTCCAGTGGATTATATCTGATGCTATTGCACAATAAAAATAAATGTCTACAGTATTACAATCATCACGATGAGCACTGATTAGGACTTTTTGACCTTCATGCAATGTGTTTTTATTTTATATGTTTGGCTTACTGCAGTAAAGCCTGCACATATTTTGGCACATTAATAGTGCTCAATCACTATAACCGTGTGTGTACCTTCACAGGAGAGGCGGTCGGCACGCAGGTTGTAGCCCACAGTGCACGCACAGCTGCGAGTATTCTCCGACGTAGGCAGACAGAGCTGAGAACAGCCGCCATTGTTCAACTGACAGGCGTTCCTCCCTGTACAATACAACACAACACCCACAAAATGGGACGCTTCGGTGGACGTTTCCCCAACCTAGTGCCTTCAGTTTATAATAATGGCTGAATGACTGAAGAGAAACACGTAGGAAGCATGTGCCCTGCTCCCGAGTGCTCCCGAGGTGATCACTCCTTAGCTGTCTCAGACAGTAATGAGACAGAGCAGAATATGAATAGAGAAGCTAACTGCTGCTTGAAAAGTTTAGGGGCTGAATAGATATACATCAGAGCTGCTTAATGGTCATTCTTTATTCAAGTGGACAGTTTAGTGGGATCCACGGCAACGTTGTTAATGGACCTGCCATTACCCTGAATTATTTGCCTAATAACTCAGAAAATGGAAAAGTGATTCGCCGATAAATCTGCGCTGCACTTTTACATATTGAAAAAAGAAAGGGAGGATTTGTTATCAAACTTATTGTAATAGCCCACCCGTAAACTGTAAATGTTACTCATTGTAATCTGTGCAGGAATAAATCAACATCCAATTAAAACGCTTGGGAAAAAAACAGCCAGTCGTTAATTTTCATTTACATCCCATTTCACAGGCCATTCTAATTTACACGAACACACTTCAGACGCCTTTTCATAAACATATAGGATTCTTTTTTAAACACATCTCTTGGGAGCTCACCTTTCTGGCCCTCTCGGTCGTATACTTTCATGTGAACCACTCCGCTGGTCTTATTGCGCAGTGCCGTGAGGCTACGGCCGTCTCGCTTTGCCACTGTGCCTAGCTGCGCCAGATCGTCGTCCGCCCACCACAGCTTGCCACCTGTTAAAGCATATGAATCTTTTATTGATCATGGGTGTAAGCTATTGTCATGCATGTATGCTCACTCCTTGAATACTGCACCCATGGGTCTGCTCCAATTCATTAGTAAATTATAACTACAACAGCTAGGGCCGGGGCATTGTGCGTGTCCCCGTCTCTAGGAAAGTCAATGAAGCAGTGTTTAGAGCAGCCTGGCACAACGCCCTGGTCTGAGAAGAGGTCTCTCCATTCATAGAGCCGCCGGAGTGCGACTGATGTCAGAACATCACTGTAGATAGCGGTCTGTGTGTTGTTCCTACTCAGGCACAGTGTTCAACAATGGGCCACAGAGGTTGTTCTTGGCTTGGAGCCTGATCTGTGCCTGTGTGCTGCAGAGAGGCAGGCAGTGCTGACACACCAGGTGACCAGGGATATTAGAATAAAGGCTATAGAGTACAAATTCTCAGCAGTGTGGGGAAAAAGGTGACCTTGCTTCTAGACACTTTGAAGAAGAAAAGAAAAAAAAAACATGCGAAAAGTAATCTGTGAAAAGATGCGCATTTCGGTGAATGCATATGAATGCATATCTCAGCATCACTAGTAACCTAAACACGCAAAAGTACTCTAAACACAACTAAAAGTGCGAATAAAGAAATGTCGATGAATGTGTAGATGTCGTATATGGACTGCACATATGCAGTTGACTCAGTCTGAATTCAGCCCTGATGTGTCTTCCCATTCTTTGTGGTTGAGAACACAGCAATTGCACACAGTTAGGACTAAAATAACCTGTGCAAGACTGAGGCTCAAGGTGGTCGTGTTCTGAGTGAAGCCTTTCATTGTTCTCTTGTAGTGAGAAAGCGATACAACTCTGAATCAACATGTTTGCAGGAAGTGAACCAAACAGGACAAGTATTTTGGGTTATTCAAGGATTTTTCTGAGATGTGAGCTGCTAAACTTGATGCACAAACTGAAGGACAAGTGCTGAAGTGCTGCAGAAATGTGATGTGTTCAGGATATGTGGAGTGTCGAGCACAAAGAGGAAATGGTGGATGCATTTAAAAAAAAAAAAAAAAACGCCTTAAACTTGTTATTTATATACTTATGTAAGCTGTTATTTAGCCCTAGCTCTGTGTCCTCTGTACATGGATGCTTTCTGAGATTTATATGGGAACTTAGCATATATTTGTTTTCCCTTTTCCATCACCATAATTCTGACCAATGAAAAAAATCATAAGTGGTTGGGGTTTTTTTTGTCTTTTGAATCATTTAATTACATGCAATATGAAACTTTAAAAAAAGCAAAAATACTGAAAAGTATACATTTTATTTTGATTTGGACTGAGTAAATGATCTAACTGGTGTGGAATCTAAGGTTAAACCTAAACTTATGAATTCTTAATGCATTCAATCAAAATATATGAGGGGTTGGCACAATGATGCCATGGCTAGTACTGTTACCGCACAGCATGAAGGTTCTGTGTTTGAACCTGCCAGCCAAATGGGACTTTCTGTGTGGTGTTTGCATGTTCTCCCCATGTCTGTGTGGGTTTCCTCTGGTTTAATCCCAAAGACATGCAGATTAGCTCAACTGGCTACTCTAAATAGCCTGTAGGTGCGAACATAAGTGTGAATGGTTGTTCATCTACATGTTAACCCTGATTGGCGACTTGCACAGGGTCTACCCTGCCTTTTGCCAGAAGTCAGCTGGGATTGGCTTCAGCTTTCCAGCGATCCTGATGGACAGGTAGTATAGATGATGGATAGATATGAGACAGGGAAATGGGCAATAGAAGAATGACATATAACCTTTTCATAATTTGACAACACTTGTCACCATCATGTTATAGGAAAAAGAAATATTTGGTGTGATACAGCTGATCCGTCCATAAATTACATTACATTACATTATTGTCATTTGGCAGACGCTCTTATCCAGAGCGACTTACATTTATTTTTTATTTATCCAACTGGGCAATTTCAGGTTAAGGGCCTTGCTCAAGGACCCAGCAGTGGCAGCTTGGTGGTGCTTGGATTTGAACTCCCAACCTTCCGATCAGTAGCCCACCGTCTTAACCCCCTGAGCTACCACTGCCCCATTATTGTGTATAAATTATATACGCACTGCGTATACGCACTGCGTATACCACTGCCCCATTATTGCGTATAAATGCGTATAAATTATATACGCACTGTGAAACTTACACTAGGCTTGATAACATTTATACGTCTCAAACATGGAATAGAAAGATAGATAGAGTTTACATAGGAGGATAATGCTAGAATATGGAATTCATACTCTGGCAAAATTATTCAAGATGTAGGTCTAACGATTAAGATATAACCTGGCACCCAGCTGTGATTGTATAATTGTGCAGAATTACATGAACATGGTGACACACCAATAGGCATCAAAATGTTTGAGACTCCAAATATCATGCTTGGGTTACCAGGACTGACAGTGAACATTTGCAGGCATCCATATTGGCGGATGGCTCACGGCACAGCTCATCAAGAACAATTTCCGCTTTAAGCATTTGATCTGATTACAGATGAGGGGAAGTCACGTGAGCTGAACGAGAGCTCTCACTACATCTAACACTAAATCTTGCGAAAGCTTCCGGGGAGGGAACAAACAAGCCTTATTTCAATAAATTCAGTCTCCTTCACTTCCTCTTCATGGGCTTTTTATGAACGAAAATGGGCATTAGGCAAACAACCAGTATTTACTGCATATTAACTCCACTTTAGGCAGGAGATTTGTAAATAGAAGATTCCCTCTGCACCTCAACACTCTGATTTTTCCTGTCTGTCATCACTTCCTGCTGTGCTCTTCTTGACCAGCAAATAGACATTTGTATGGCAGGTGAATACCATCAGATAGCATTTTTTACAGCTCTGCAGATGAAACAGCTTTATAGGGGCATAAACTGATAACATGACATGATGGTTAACCTTGGTAAATCTGTTCGATTAAGGCACCCTCGCTGGGAGAGAGATGGCAAAGATACAGGGCAAAGATCTTAGATCACAATCTCGTTTAATCTTCACAGGGTGTTGGCTCAGGACACCCAGACGCAGTGTTCCAAATAGCTAATCGATTGCGCTGATTCTGAAAATCAGAGAGCTAGGAAGGAGTTGTTTGTTCCATAGCAGTTCAATACCTTTGATTAACCTTGAATGAGCAAAGTCGTAACTACAGAATCCTAACAGCTTTATTTTTTATCACTTCAAGCAGGTAATTAACAAATGAGAGATCAATACGGTCGAAAGCAGCATCGTACATTGCAATGAGTCTCTGCTGCATGCTGTCATATGTTTGATGAAACATCACCTGTTGACCTGCATCGCCTTTCCCTGTGTATATGGGAGAATAAGAAGTCTTAACACTTTATTGTGCAAAGAGCCATATTTGCCGACTTCAACAGCCTTCCAAAATGCCCCCCCCCCCCTCAGTGAGGTTGCAGAACCACATGGATTTCTCCAATGTTAAATAAATGCTCCTTTAAGTTTATATGTTTTTCTCCTTTAAGTTTACATGTGTTTTTCCAAAACTGTGTACACAGGCATCTCAAAAGTAAATAGACACCCCTCCTTATGTTTTTTTCTATGCAGAAACCACCTGGTGCTTCAACCTTCAAACAAAACTGCTTCAAAAATAATATAATATATTATTATTTTTCATTTCAGATGACAGCATATTAATTGTTTATAGCAACTAGCCATGCGATGAACACCAGAAGCAAACGAACAGTCTGATTTTCAAAGAGGGCGTATTACAGGTCGGTCTGAGGACGGACTTGAGCCAATCTATGATTGCACAAAACCTTGGGATTTCTCTTGTCACACTTAAGCGAGTGATTGTACAATTCAAAAGCAAAGGAAAGGAATCCACAGGTTGACCTGGGCCCTCTGACAGGCATCTTCGGACAGTGAAGCGGAGGGTTGAAAAAAATTCCCTTTGTAAGGCCACTGATGGTGCAGAGCAACTCCAACTGAGTCGGAGTGCTACTGTGTGGTATCTCCATCAACTTGACTACCAAGGCACAGCAGTTTCTAGAAGTAAATTTTTCAAAAATGAAAAATAATGGTGCCTGTTCACTACATACATACATACATACATACATACATACATACATACATACATACATACATACATACATACATACATACATACA
>JAQLOM010000034.1:10302089-10312123 GCA_030068315.1 Chrysichthys thysi
TAAGTGCTTGTCATGATACCACTCGTTACGCTTGTTTGTGCCACCAGATGCCTTTAATGAACATTCATACAAACATACACAGTAACGGTGATTATAAGAAACCCCGGCATATATGGGGAGAGCCGGGAGAGAGCAGGTAGAGAGGAAGTGCGACCTTCCATAGTCCGTATGGAGCGCTTAGACGAGGCGGGGTGGGTTGGCTATTGTTAACTTAACGACCAAGAGTCTGAAAAGAAGAAAGTCACGAAACACAAACGTATAATTACCGCGTTTTACACTATTGTATGCAATGGTGGCCAGACGCGGGACTAAGGGCGACTGCCGTAAATAAAAGACCTAACTGAACACAGACGTAAGCATGAATGAATGTGGAGGTGTGTGAGATCGAAAACCCGGTTAGTACTCAGCTGAGGTGGAGCGGCTCCATGCAGGACGGTTGCCTGCTGTCCTCACAGTGCTGTACATTACACATAATAAAACCAGTTTTTCGCAGTACATTCTATTGGATTCTGTTTTTATACAATATTCGTTATTAATAAGTACATTCTTCTTATTTAAAAACATGTAACAAAAAAATCGCGGTGTTTTGGGGCGGCCTGGAACAGATTAATGGCATTTCAATTCATTTCAATGGAGAAAATTGATTTGATATACGAGTAATTTGAGTTATGAGCTCCGTCACGGAACGAATTAAACTCGTATCTCAAGGTACCACTGTATTTGATTCAGATCAAGATCTGATCCAACTGCTGATCTTATGAGCATCAAATCCTCAGTTAAAACTGTTCAACAACTTGTCTGTCAGTGCGTTTGTCATTTCAAAGTATTAAATATGGCTTGGCAACAAAGTCTGAATGTGTTTAACTGATGGCAGGTGCCATCGAGGCAGCAGGAAGCACTTAATCCCTAAAAAGAAACAGGGTCATTTGAGACTGTTTTAAGACCAGACTGACAAATCACAGCTCTGTCTCTGAGCAGGTATAAAATGTACCTGGAATGTAAATGTCACATTTCTCACCTGAAGGTGCTGCTGAGTCAATAACCAAATAATCAAGCAACATATCAATAACTACAAATATTCCAGTAAGCGCTTGATCCTGGTCAGGGACACCCACCCACCCACATGGACATGGGGAGAACAACCACAAAAGCTCCACACAGACAGTACTCCAAGCTTAGGATTGAACCATGGAATCCTGTAGCTATGAGGCATCAGTCCTCATTAATTTTAACTGTTATACTGGTGGAATATGTGGTGGGGGGCTGTTAGGCAAAATTTGATAAAAAAAAAAATCCACCAAAAAACCCCCACAAAAAACCTAATAAATGATGTGATAATGATACTTTAAGTACTGGACACTTTGAGATGTTACCCTTGAATTCACACTATGTGGTCAAAAGTAGGTGGACACCTGACCATCATACCCATATGTGTCTCTACCCCAAACTGTTGCCACAAAGTTGTTAGAACACAACTCTATAAAATGCCTGTGTATGCTGTAGTATTACAATTTCCTTTCACTGAAATTATAATTAATTCACCTCTATGTTCCAATGTGACAATGCCCATGTGCACAAAGTGAGCTCCACGAAGACATGGTTTGCCAAGGTTAGAGTGGAAGAACTTAAGTGATCTGCACAGAGCCCTGACCTTAACCCAACTGAACTCCTTTGGGATGAACTGGAATGAAGACTACCCCACAGGCCTCCTCACGCAACATCAGTGCCCGACCTCACTAATGCTTATGTGGCTGAATGAACAAAACCCCAGAGTCCAATCCAAAATCTAGTGGAAAGACTTCTCAGAAGAGCAGAAGTTATTATAACAGCAAAGCAGGACTTAATCACGAATGAGATGTTCAAAAAGCATATAGGATTGTGACTGTCAGGATTCCACATACTTTTAGCCATATAGTGCATGTTACAGTGTATTCTGAATATGTATATAGTAATACAGTGGAACCTTGGATTGCGAGCAGCTTGGTCTGCTAGTGTCTTGCAAGACGAGCAAAAAAGTTTTATAAATTCTGACTTGGTTAACAAGCAAGGTCTTGCAATACGAGAAGTATGCATACGCTTCTTCTGCCGAGCCTCACATGATCACAGCTTGTCTCTCTCACTCACTGCGGGATTGTGGCTCACTTGTACAATCAACACACGCGCCAGCATAGAAAAAGACTGATGAATCCCTCATTTCAGATGAGATCAGGGAGATGTGTAAAATGTGGGAAAGAGTGCAAAACTTTGTAGGAAAGCACCACCCGAATAAGGCTGTAGCAGTGAGTGATGAATCTGTTTAATGACAATGTAATGTCGCATTTCTGCGAAATCCTCAAAAGGAGGCAAAAGCAGCCATTATTAGATAGTTTCCTTGTTAAAGTCGCATGAAAAGAAAAAGATTCCAGTGAGCGACAGACTGCAGTGATTCTGTGAGTTGTAGTGAAAGTCAAAAGTGAAAGTCCTCTCCCTTCTCCCTCACACCAGCCATGATTCTTTTTAAAGGTAAAGTGCAGGTTATTTTGTTGTTGTCAGGTGTGGAGGGGTTGAATAACAAGAAACAGAAACTTAGTCAGAACCGGAGAAAGCAAACACGGGAATAATAAGGCTTGGCAAGAGCGCGGAAAATGGCAACTAATGCTCCGCGACCTTGGTCTGCTTGGGTAAGTCTTTTTATAGCTCCCGCAATCAGTCCCAATCCGGTACACCTGTCGTCACCCATGTGATGCGCCATGATGTTGCGGAGGAAAACCAGGAAGTAGTCTTTAGCGGTGTGAGTTCTAGGACATGCTCCGCTATTGGGAGTACTCAGAACAGGTGTGCTGCACGCGTACTCCCCGTGTATTTTTACTTTATATTTTGTATTATATTTTGTCATTTTTATATAAATATTTGTGGGTTGTGAAACATGATATCTGAGTTTCCATTATTTCTTATGGGGAAACCTGCTTTGATATAAGAGTGTTTTGGATTACAAGCACGTGTCTGGAACAAATTATGCTCGTAATGCAAGGTTCCACTGTAATATATTAGTAATGTATTATAACAGTATATGTTGCACTAAGCTAATGTGAACCCACTAGTGCTGGGAAACATAATTTAATGACATATAATCAAGTTACATTATGGTACAATAAACATTTTGTGATATTGTGGTAATTATAACTGCAACCTGAATTCCAGAAAAGTCGGGACGTTCTTTAAAGTTGAATAAAATGAAAACTGAAAGACTTTCAAATCACATGAGACAATAATTTATTCACAACAGAATAAATTCACACTATTCACACCCCCCAACCACCCCCAAAAGTTACCGATCAGTAATATGGAATAGACAAACCTATACCATGCCAGAAATACATTCAAAACATTATAAGTTATATTAAAAATGCTCTTGAAAGAAAGCTCCGGACAGTTTGACTCAGCACTTTGACTGTAGCCATGCATCTTATCTGAGTTCTCCTTCTTTGCAATCAATTTAACAGAGACTCGGATAAATCAAATACATGCACTAGAGATACACAAATATTTGCCCGTGTGAATGTTCATTACTGTCTAAGAAACATGGTCAACATACTCCTCAATTCACCAGCAAGACAGATTACCGAAGCAATAAACAGAGAAAGGCTGGATATAAAGTTCAGCACACGGCTCTGCTTCCATTTCAGTCCAAATCAAATTTCAGTCACATACACCATTTATAACAAGAAAACATCTCTTGCCATCCTGCGCTGCATTTGTTTTAAGGAAATCAACTAGAACACTTTGAAGTGGGGTTAAACAAAGTGTTTCCCAAGTCGTATTCCCTGACTAGAATTTTCATTTTCAACTCAAAGACACCTCCATCAGCACTCCCTCGCAGCGAAATCGAGGAGAAATTCCAAGGGAAAATTAAGTGTGGAAAACAAAATAAAAAGAAAATTTACCAAAACTTGCTCCATAAACACAACACCCCAGTGTCTTAAGTAAACTATCAGTTCATGTTTACAGACCTCTGCTCCTTGCATATGCAGGCAGCTGTGTATCACACCCTGCTAATTAGATGATGCAAAGTAAATGAAGCAGTATTCCCGGGCAGCCATGTAAGAAACAAAATATGATAGGCAATGCTGTTATAGGAAATATAATCAATGGTGTGAAGCAGCCTGATGCAATGCAGAGTTTTTTTTAATCATACCTCTTACCAAAGTTGACTATTTTCCTATCACAGCATATCCAGGAGAGTTTAATTACTTTTTTCAACCATATTTTGCATTAATTAAAGAACAAAGTCGCATTTTTATTCACCTGTAGTTACATTTAATGAAACGGCCTTGTTTCTGTTTCACATTTAATAATTTAAAAATTGCTGTTTGTCACTGCTTGTATTAATTTTGTTAACGAACTTTTTGATGATAAGAAAATTACGACTTGAAGATTGACTGAAATTAGACTTGTGTTAAAATAGAGGCCCA
The DNA here is from genome assembly GCA_030068315.1 of Chrysichthys thysi. Taxonomy (NCBI): domain Eukaryota; kingdom Metazoa; phylum Chordata; class Actinopteri; order Siluriformes; family Claroteidae; genus Chrysichthys; species Chrysichthys thysi. The sequence continues at coordinate 10,306,541 of JAQLOM010000034.1, forward strand.
CTCAATAAAGCTTGACTAAAACAAAACAAAAAGACTAAAATGCAACTCCAATTTTCAGGAAGTAGCTAAGACGAAAACAATAATTAAAGCAATTCTCAAAATTCTCACTATTGTCACGATATCAAAAAAGCCCAAAGCATATTTGCAGTTCAAATAATTCTTCCAAGCTGATGTCACGGAAACATAATTAACACCTTCTGAACAATAGCACCGAAGAATTCAACAGTACTGTGGTATGAGTATGCTTAAATCTTTTTACCATTGTGAGTATTTAGCGTTTTCACATCTCCTAACACTGAGAACGCAGTAGGAGACACCTAGAGACCATGGCTAAATGTAGGAGAGACTAGTCAGAAATGAAAATACTTACAAATTACATTCACGTAAACCCTCTAAACCTAATAATGTTAGAAAGTAAGTATTTCCATTGCTACCATATTATGCTCATTACCATAGGCATTACAAAGATACAAAAGCTAATCCCCAGTGAATAGAGAAGGAGTGCCACTGTGCCTGTTCGATAGAGGTATAACAGCGTATGCAAAAACCCCTTTGGAGCACAGGATTTTCTCATTCAGAATAAGGCATGCAGAGAATAAGAACCATGACAAACAGACCAGTGCCTGTTTTCAGAAAGCACCTTAAAGTCTTTCCAAAGAGAATCAGAGAAGAGGAATTACTAACCTTTAAGGGGATACTTTAACCTTTCTGAAATAAATCCCTTTGTTTTCCTTAGCCACCAAGACTGTGTGCTCAGTGTGCAGTTTGTAACAGAACTGCATTGCTTAGCACACTGAATGAAAGTGTGCACATACTCACAGCGAGATGTTTTACAGGTCAAAGAGAATAATTAAACTGAGATTTATGCATTACACATTAGACACGGCTATACAGTCGATATCCTCTCATCTACGGACACCACATTAATGGATATCGGATGCAATGGAAAACATCCGCTGGCCTGAATACACGATCCATTAGCCAGAATGTCCGGGACCAAAGTTTAAAAATGCCGGGTGTAGTTCAGCAATTGGCTGCTAGGTGGCGGCGGCATGCGTGCTACAAGTTGTTTACAAGCGTCGGTTGATCTGTGGTTGTTGTGAAGCTATACTGGTTTTTTTTGGGGATTATTTGGTGTTTTTTCTGCCCAGTGCCATCATTATGCCACCCAGAGATAAGTCTAGTGGTCAACCTTAGTGTTGGCCAGAAATTAGAGCTCATTAAGATGTCTGGTGTTTCTGTCCCCTGTGTTTCTGAGGAGTACGATGTGAACACACATAAAGTAAATGACATTTACAATTATATTTACATGTTTATTTACATTAGTAATTAATGTACTTACCTATTTATGTTGGTCGTTATGCTGCTTGTCATGTGTACGGTACTTGGGTACAACTTTTATGGACCGTAGTGGTGTTTTTCCTTGGATTTCTACTTTTTACTCCCCCACACACACACACACACATTCCCCCTTCACATCATCCGACTACTCACGTCAACGGACAACCTCTCCCCCCAATTAGTCCGTTAATCAGAGGATCAGCTGTACAAGAATTTCTCTTGTGCATCATTTTTAACTAAAATGTTTCATGTTTTTGTGAGCTTTCTCATGTGATAAAAGGAGCTACAAGCAGGCGACAGAAACAACGACAGTTGTGGAAAATGGTTTGTTAAAACAAAGCTGGCAAACACAAAATCAGATCCAAAAACACTAGCTTCAGTCAACGTAAAATGAGCCATGGCATGAGGTCAGGAGAGGCATAACCAGGGTATCAGAGGTCAAGGCAAAAATCACAAAATGAGATAAACAAGCAAACTAGAAACAGCAATCAGGATCAAAACACTTTTATGTCAGACTTGGTACACACACACACACACACACACACACACACACACACACACACGTGTTTAAAGTGTGCAGATAGGTGCAGTGGTGACTGAGCGGTAATCACATGACTATGAATGTGACATTGAACACATGGTGCCTTCACATGGGGTCATATTTAACTTGTTCATGAGAACAGGGCTTGTGGAATTCATGACTTACAATTTCATTCATGATTTTTTTTCTGACTGCTTAAAGAGTTGTGACGTGATTGCCGACATTTTCTGAAATGGCGGAGGCCACAAAAGTTCACTTATCCGTGGATGGTAGGTTAACATGCAGGAAATTTAATCATAGAGTGTTCTTCATAATTTTCATAACACAGTACGTCTGAAAAATGTTGCTATTCCCAACAGCTTCATCTGTTTATTATGCCTTTGTATTTCTACATCATGTTACCTGCTCATTAGCTTGCTAAATTGTTAACGTTAGCCTCAGTAGCTTCTAGATGCTGACAGGTGGCCATGTTGTTGTTGCCTAGCAGCGGTATTCTCGTGACAGTTTACAGCTTACTTAAAACGGCAAACATTTCATGTACACAACTTCCCATGTTGTAATCACAAGCTTCCTAGTTCCATTTGAAGGCAGCAATAGTGTGGGGTTGTTGTACTTCAGGGTGCAGGGTTTGGAGCAGTCTGGGATATGAATTTTAATAGCCAAGCTTAGTGCCAACAACGCTAAAATGAATTGTATTGTTCTTCATCATTAAGTTAAGATTGCTTTAGGCCTAATACAATCCCAAAGAGCATACAGGCCTTAGCTCTTACTTGAAAACACTTGCTAGTTGCTGCTAGTGGAAGATAACTTTAACCTGTTAGTCTGCAGTTAGCTTTGGGAGCTCTTCGGGTTTTTTTTTTTCTGGTTGTTTGTTTTTTAATCCACTTTTCAGTGCGAAGCTCTTAAAGTCAAACATCATGACGATCATTTCCAGATGTACAGCAATAATCTTATAATGTTATAGCCTACACTCTACAGCAGTATTAAAATTGCTAATAGTTCTAAGAACCCCAAATGGCTTTATATAGCTATGAAAATGAGTAGACCACATTGCAGAGATGCAGGAATGATGGACGTTTTCATGGAAATATGTTTACGATTATTTTTTATGATTTAAAAATAAAGTGCTGCTAATTTGGTCGCACTTAGATGGAAGCCCTGTTGCTAAACAGAGTAGAACTTATGGAAGATATGGAGGCTGTGGTGAGCTTGCATCTTCTTAGCTAGTTAATTATCTTCAGGATTTGGTAATAGGATAGGTATGATCACGATCACTGTGGTTTCCAATCATTAGCTAGATAAGCAACAAGCTGTAAAATGCTGAGCCAGAAGCCATAGTTTAGAATCTTGCCATTGCGAACTAGTTGGAACACCGGGTTACGAAAGAAAGAAAGAAAGAAAGAAAGAAAGAAAGAAAGAAAGAAAGAACACCATGCAGACTATGAAATATTTGGCAAATTTACTTTATTATTACTATGAAGCTATTCAGTTCACTTTGATATTATAAAAAAATAACGTTTGCTGCTGTAGTGTTGGAAAGGCAAAGAAAGAAGCAAAAAAAACCTTCTCGGCTTAATGGTCTGTATCATCACTGGGGACATGCACTTAAAAAGGCCTAGAGCTGGCAGAACCCAACGAACCAAACAGCTACACAAACCAGTCCCCTGTCTGTTAAAGAGCCATAGAGACATCCTGAGAATTGGGCTGCTGAAAACACGGGTGTACTAAGAGAAAATTTGCCAGGAAATATTTGCTATTTCTATTTTCATAAGATTTCACTTAACCACACAATGCATACCACTTGAGAATACGAAGGTGCTTCATTGCTCTTCGCAACTGTAATTAAACAGCTCCAGGAACTCGTTCATCCAAAAAAATGAAAATTTACAACCACAATGGAGAGACTGATGAAAAAATTCTGTAGTAGTTTGAGGCAAGACACAAGTGTGCAAACTCAGAGAGACGATTTTTTAGACGTTATCCAAAGCACAGTGTCAAAGGCCATATCAAAGGTCGGATCACATGCAGACAGTTAAACAGTGAAGAGCCATGATCGTTTTCAAAGCATAACCTGGAGTGCAATCTGAGACTTTGTGTCCCTAGAAAAACACTCCTGGTTATTCAAAGACAAAGTAATGACGGGGTGAGGAGCACAACTGAGGAACAGAGCAATGGCAGAGTGTGAAGCCGAGAAAAGACCAAAAGCAAAACAAGGACAAATGGGGGAAAAGTGCACAGAAAAAAAGAAACAAAAACACACAACAATAACAGGCTCTTGACAAGGTTCCCAGCTCAGGACGGAGATGATTTGTTACTTAACCTCCCACTTAACACGCAATGACAAAGACGAGGCAGAGGATGTCCAGGAGTTGGGCATTGCTGCTGTGGAACAGCATCATCTGTAGGACAGAGACCAGTCGAGAAACTCACAATCTAGAGAGCTAGCACAGGCTCTTGGATGATCAGGAGAACCACAACATCAGAGGATTACCAAAAGGATATGGCAACCCAGCAAAAAACCCCCCCAAAAAACAGCATGATGGCGAGTCATTGGAGGTATCTTGAAAAAAATATGGGCTGCATTTTTAACATTGCTTTAAAGTATGATTTTTTAAAACCATTTTTGATGCATTATTCTTTTTACTGATCGTACTTTTGTTTATTGTATTGTTTACCATGTAACAGTGGGTATACATAGATTTTTTTTTTCTCTGCAAGCTAGCATGTTTTTTCAATCCTTCCCAATATGGAGAGAGCGTGTGTGGACGCCTAGAGAAAAAGCGCTGCACCCAGTGTCTTTTCAGCGCACGCCACCTATTTGTGCAGCCGCTTCGAGCACTTCTAGGTGAAAATCTTTTTAGAGAGGTGCTGGTGTCGTTCCTGTCGCTCCTTTTCAACCAATCAGACCGTGGTTAGTGGTGATATGTTGTCAAAATTTTGTTGTCATAGAAACAAATCTGACAAGCAGCGTGGGAGCGCTTTTCTGATAAAGTGCCGGGTTGAAGCATCTCAAGCGCCCTCCCAATGCTTTTTCTGCCAGAGAAAAATGCTATATAAACACGCATCCTTATATAGCATTCTGTAACAGAACCGCATTATTATGTCTCAGCCTCAGCATTTTGGCAGAATTTTATTTTTTTCTATTGTTGTTGCATTTATTTATGTCCAGCATTGTCCTGTCATTATAATACCCAGAATGCACAAATATGTCATACGATCATTGGAAACTGTCTCTGCAAGCTACTATTCATTAGTAATAAAGCACTCGTGAGCTTCTAGCCAGCTGTTGTGGGCTGGTGGTGTTGGGGGGGGGGGGGGGGTCCGGGGAATATGGGGTAGGAATAAAAAATACAAGAAAATATTCTTTCTTTCAAAAAAACCCAAATCCATTGGAAGATGGACCACAAAGCACTGTGTAATCAGGCGATAAAACGTACAAAAAGTGTTTATCACTGTTTATCTGGAAAACGTGTCTCACTTAGGTATGTATCAATATTTACAGCCATAGAGCAGTCAGCACTTATGACTGGAGGACTTTGAAAGCAGAGTGCAGATCTTTACCAAAGAAGCAAACTGCAATCTTGGTAAGTACATCTTTGGTAATGTGTCAGGGTTACATGATAAGTGTTTACACACACACACACACACACACACACACACACACACACACACACACACACACACACACACACACACACACA
>JAQLOM010000034.1:10366154-10376652 GCA_030068315.1 Chrysichthys thysi
AATATCCATTCACACTTAGTCACATGGGTAGGTTTTAGGCGGAAACATGCGCAGGAAGGAGTCACCAGTAATAAAATGCATAATGGGTTTTATTTGAACACCATGGCAAAGGTACAATAACGGCAGGCAAGGTCATGGTTACAAGCAGGCAGGGTAAACCGAATGGCGAACAGTGGTATGAGGACAAAGACGCAAAAACACAAACCAAGAGGATCAAGCCAAGCCAAACCAAGGGGTCAAAACCTAAGTGCAAATATTCGACAAAAATCATGGCTTGGCAAGGAGGTAGCAAACAATGCTGCACAAAGACTGCATGCCTGAGTGAGTCTATATAAAGTCCAAGTAATCAAGTCTAACCCGGCACACCTGTTGCAGACCATATGATAAGCAAGTGCGGCACGAATCCTCACACATGCGCCGGTAACAGAGTGGAGGAAAACCCAGAAGTAGCTGTTAGATGTCGGAGGACTCGCACCGCTATTGGGAGTGCCTGAAAACGGGTGCGCAGCACGCGCATGGGCAGATCCATGACACTTACATTCACAGCTATGGGCAATTTAGTGTAGCCAGTTGATCTAATCTGCATGCCTTTAGGCTCCGGCGGAAACCAGAGCACCTGGAGGAAACCCACACAGGCATGGGGAGAACATGAAAACTCCACACTGAAAGACCCCAGTGAAAAGTGAAACCTGACCACAACATAGCAATTAATATATGCCTTAATATGCATGAAAAATATTTAGGTTGCTGTGCTTTGTAGTAGTTTCTGTGGTGATGTGAGGTGACTTAAAACAGAGGAACACTTAGTAAGACCTACAAACCAAGTATGTTGAAGAAGGCACAATTGTTTGCAACAAAAATGTGGCAGAAATAACAAAACTGCATCTCAGCTGTTTATCCTGACCATCATGCCATTAAAAATGGCAGTTCTATTAAAACTATTGCCATAACTCTCTCTTAATGTAGTCAACCATTTACCTTGAAAAAAAAAGTTCACTAAAAAAATATAAAAAATATGGAGTGAAGCCAGGTGAAAAAAACAGCTTTTAAGCATGTGAGAAAGTTTTCTTCTTATCATTGCGTGAGCTGCAACGTGCTTGGAGTGTTTCGGGCCTGTCACCACACTTTCTTTTCCCCATTAGAGGACAGCAGGCTGTTTTCCAGCTCTCTCTGCTAACCCTAGTAGTGTGGCTGGTCCCAGAGGGCTGCTGGATGAGAGGCTAAGCCAGGTTCCCTCTGGCCATATGGCACAGGAAACACTCAGCCACCCTTCCCTCGAGGCAACACAATGAGGTGATTACATTCCATGGTGGCAGAACGTTAAAAAAAAAATCACTAAAATGTCAACATTTAAAAAAAAATACACAGAGCCAATACACACCACTTACACAGAGCAAAAAAAAAATCTCTGAGGAATGCACACCAGAACTGCTTCTTGGTTCATTTCACAAAATCAAGAGGATTAAGGCATGGATATTAACACCTAAATGTAATGGAGCACTGTACCTGTCGGAGCTGCATAACATAAAGAAGGGATGAAATTATTTACATTTTAATTGTATTATGAGGGGGTTCTACAATACTGTTTGGAAATCTTGCATAAGCTGACCACTATATAATAATATAATGAGTACATCATTAGTCATAAACTGTACTATATGAAAAACATCTGGAGGGACTCAACTACCGCTTCTAAGATGTTGAATTGGGCTAACAGGGCCTTTTGTGGCTTTATACTCTAATTTAGACTATGTAAGGACTCTGCTTTGCACTTTGTATTGCAAAGGAGAAAAAAAAATCCAAGGGCAGAAATGTGCAAAGCACAACAGAAGCATCATACCATACATATTTCAAATTAGCACTTGTGCTGAGTAAATGAAGGTTAGTTACATGGTAAAGAACAATTAGAACTTTTTGAATTTTATTTACTACTTGAACACATCTCATCCTCGACCATGTCGATCTACACAATACCCTCATCTTTGAGAATCTAAGGTGGCTTGCAGAGCTCATTCACATTAGTCAAGTATAAATATAAACTATCTGCTAGCTAACCTGACTCAAAGCATGGATTAAAATTCAGCTCACACAAACTCATCCCTTAAAATCTGCAAAACAGTCAAATAAACCCACACTTTGATCACATTACTTCAACAATTTTTTCCATATACAGGAAGTCCCCGAGTTACGACGGACACAACTTACGCCAAATCCGATCTTAAGACCGCTTCAAATAATGACCCTAATTCGGACATACAACCGCTGACCCGATATTATAACGAATACGGCGTTGCTGCGTGACGCAACCAGGTATTACTTTTTGTTATTGCTCTCGGCGGCACAGGAATACAGCATAAGCTTGAAACACGCTTAGGCCAGTATACGCTGTGAAACAGGTACTATCATGGAGACCAGAACCGCGTCGTATTCCAGTGAGCCTTATGGTGATTCAGGAAAAGGCTAAAAGGATTTTTGAGGCGTTGAAAAATGAAAAGGGGGACGGGAGTGAAAGTGAAAGTGAACAGTTTATGGCAAGTAACGGTTGGTTTGCCTGGTTTAAAGAGTGCACTAAATAGACTTTGGAAGTGAAGAAGCGAAAAACTGTCCAGTCTAGCCTTGATCTTTATTTCAAGAAGCAATCTCTAGCACCATCTACCACTCCAGACACAGTGACCCCAGTATTTTCTCCTAACCCAGACTCCCCTCCATCTCCCTCATGCCAATAAGCCTGTCTCCAAATCATTCAAAATGTCCCTTCCAGTGTGTAAGTCAACCACAGGATTAAAGGTACAAATAATTAATTCCTCACTTGTTTTATTTTATAAATGTTTTAATAATAACAATAATACTGAAATTATTATTACAGTAATATTGCTATTATTGTTATTATTGTTACATATTATGTATCTTTATTATATTATCTGTACATTATAGTCTAATGTTAAGATCCGACTTACAACGAAATCTGACTTGCACCCGGCCTTAGGAATGGATCTCCCACGTAACTTGGGAACTTCCTGTATACAGAGGTGCAACCATTGCAAAAAATAAATAAATAAATAAATAAATATTAAAAAAAAAAAATTCAGGGAGAGAGAATGTGCACGGCGGTACAGAACAGTAGATAAGGAGCTTTGCGAAACTGTGACCAAAGTGTGACCACTAAAAGTAGCAGCTAAACCATTTTTATTCACAGTTTGACTTACTTGGTTTCTATTGGCTCATAAGATCAGTGTGTGAGAAATCACAGGTCAGAGTTCACCTACATAAAGTCAGTATGAAGCGACTTATCTGCTAAGATAATTGCATTTGGTTTTGGTCTGCCTACTGTTTTACCCGAAAACCAGATACACACAATTTCACTTGGCTGCAATATTAGTGTTGCAAGGGGTAAAATATAATAAATGCTATAGCTAAACTGTAGATGTTGACCCCTCTGAATACAGCATGTCCACAGTATTTGCAATATGAAGACAACAAAAAAGACCTATTGCACCTTCAGCAAAACTACTTTTTATTTTCTGTGAAATATACAACATTTAAGAAACCATCTGCCTTCGTTATCAATAACCATAAACTTTCCTGGCAATAGCTGTGATTTGGCAGCAACCCAGGTTATAGAAGATACAAAAGTCTTGTAAATGAGGAAACTGATAGGGTAAGTGCTTAATTCCATTTCCTGTCAATACCTAATCCATGATAATGAGATACTCAAAATTCCTATGATAAATAATTCTGGCTTCCACTCAGGGGCATTATACATAAAACGGAGCCGACGTGATTAATCTAAATGATAATGGAATACCAGAGGAGGGAAGAGTTGGCCCACTGTGCCTGGAATATGGAATAAATTAACATTTGTGGGAAAACTCCACCAACAAGTAATCCACCAAGCAATCAGCTGTTTTTGTACAGCACATAATGATCAATCATTTGATGAATATGCTTACTAGTGACAAATAAGAACGCTCTCAAAGTTTTAGCAGCTCTGAGAGAGAGCTTTCAAGCCGACACGGCTGGTACACAGGATACAATGTTAAATTATCCACAGAGTATGATTATAAGACATTATGGAGATGCTTTGGATTGGATGAATGACTTACATCTTTGCAGAGTTTCATCAGAGGCATCTGGGCAGTCGGATTCTCCATCACAGAGCCAGTTCTCAGACACACAGGTCACACGGTCATCACACAGAAACTCGCCGGCATCACACACAACTGTCTCTGATCAACATGAAAAGGTGGGAAGAACAGATGTTCTATGAAATGGAATGGATGGCTACAATAGTTAAATGGTAGCATGCTGGTATGGCATGTATTAGTTAAAATAATGCTATTATACTGTTGTTGTTATTATTATTATTATATTATTACAACGTTATAACCATGTTTGGGGATGATATGGAACAGGGGAAGTCTGGAAGTAGAAAAAGCAAGAAGCAATGGAATATTACTGTACGCTATCAAATGTAATTGGACTTTTCCATCTTTTCAAAACATTCCAGACTTACAGCTAGCAAGTAACACTGTGTAAGCGTGAAGGCATTGGATGAGTATTTCTCTAAAGCCCAAATCTGACAGCATGTTGCTACGCCTTTTTGCTAGCGGCTGTCAGATCCATTCAGGGATCACTAAAGATGTGCTGTATATTTCACTACAAGATTTGACTTCAGTGTGTTTCCACAAAAGAAAGCTTTTTCTGTATCCCCTGGATACAAAAAAAAATCTTGAAGAGTTTATGCTCACACTCAACCCTTTCCATGTCCACCGTGCTGCCATGAACTGTTACTCTACTTTTTAATTCTTTCCGGTCTTGCCCTTGAGCACATTTCACCGCAGAACACGTTCACATCTGCTCTGAATGGCGAAATCGTTACCTTCTCCTTCTCAAGCGTCCCACTTTGCCGACCACATTCTCCTCTTTACACAGATTTTGCGACACCCCGCTGTTTCTGACAATGTACGACCTTTTATTTTTAAGCCCAGGAAAAAAGGACATGATGGAAATAACATGAGGCTCTTTTAGGTAAATCGTATGTGGTGTGTCATATAAAACACCTTCAGCAACATACACCTTACAAAGGTTGTAGTAGGAGTAAAGGGTCAGGTTGATCGTAAACAGATTGCTGGGGATAACTCCATGCACTGCTGCTTTCTCCTCTAGTGCCTCCCAGCAAATTCACAATCAAGGGGGAACCTTGAAACACTGAACAAGCTTTATCTGTTTTCCAACCGCTGAACTATTATAGTGTTTACTGCCTCATTTCAAACTCCTCATAAAAAGAGCTGCTTACTGATGCATTACTGTAGAATATTGTCAAGCTGAGCTTAGTGTATATCTTTTATGAATGTGAAATAACAGAAAAGTGGTTTGCTTGAAGACTAGTGTTTTTCACAACACCATCATTTCCACCTCCACACCAATATTGTATTAAGTACCACAATAGCACTCATGAAACAACACCAAACATAATAACTGCAAACAGAAATTAAAACATAGATGGCATCTAAGGAATCTGATGCATATATAAATACAGGATGATTTTAGGAAACCTATTAGGCAATCAATAAAACAGCTTATATAAAAATTAGTAGTGTAAACTAGAAAACATCTATTCATCAAGGCTTCTTTAAGGGTTAATTGCATAATTAAGGGTTAAGCTGGTACTTGGAACTTTTTTCGGATTGAGAAAGACTGTTGTAGGATTTTACCTAGAAGCTTTAAGGATTCTCCCAGAGAGACAAGCCAAGAATCTTTTTATTGTTTACATAGCCCACCTGTCAAATAGAAGCTCCCATGTTCTATCATGTCTCATTATTTTGTTACCGGCTAGGCTATTAAGTCGTAGCTGAAATAATATCATAACGTATGGCAAGATAATTAGCTAGTTAAGTGTGTTAATACTAAATGAGGGAAACGAATAATTTTATGTTTATTAACCTCTTCTAACAAAGTTTCTAATGTAGGAAGTCAGCAAGGCATTGGTCATTTGCTGTTCTCTCTTCGCATTGCACATATTATTTGAGTCGAGCTAGAGTCTTTAGTTTCTCTCAGTAGGTCTAACAGTGAGAGTGATTTTGGAAAAAAAAAACCTGTTGTCCATGCATGTAAATTAATCATCATACAAAAAAATGTTAAAAAAAAAAAAAATAATAAATCTACGAGTAGTCAGCTCATGTCTTGGCTGATGTGTGTAGTGCAGCAGGTGGTGGGATTCAGGTGGAATGTGTGCCGTATTTACAGCACTGAGGATTCATACCACCATGCACTGCATTATATTCAACCATACACCCTAAATGAAAATGTTTTGCTCAAGTTGTGCCAGGGTATCAGTGCTACAGATTTGTCCACAACAGTTAAGGTCTCTGAATTTTCTAAGAGTGCAGACTTGGTATGCCATTAGTACTAGTTTGCAGTTTTATAGTTTATATTGGTAAATATGAGTTTTTGATGCTCCATAATAAGTGAATCATATGGAAACTACTGTATAGTACATAAAGTATAAGTTTAGGCTTTTTTCAAGGTTTCCTCCCTACCAAGACTTTTCACTGATGATGTCTCAAGTAAAGCTGGCCACACCTCCGGCACAAAATTACTGAAGCACAATCATTTTCCCTTCTACCGAGTTGAGGGCATCATCTGAAAATAGTCTACATTTTGAGGACATTCAGCAACCAAAAAGTATCTCCCATAAATTTCAGAATTGGAAAAGAAGTACAAACATCACTGAACGTAACTCCTGATGAACAGTGTCTTGTGGATTTTCATCTCCAGTAATTGTAAAAGAAAACAGTGCTAGAAAATTGCTAGAAGACTCAGTTGTTCCACAATTGATGCCTTTTCTGTGCACTCAGATTGGTCTGTGAAGCTGAGCCGGTTGATTCAATTCAATAGCAAGTTTTACAACAGGCAAAAAGCAATTACAGAGAATATGATGACGAGTGGCCCCTGTCCCTTATTCCATACCCCAAAGAACAACAGCTTCTGCTCAGAATGAATTGCAATGCCAATTTGATTACAGGGGTGGCCATAAAAGAAGCATGTTTACATCATCCAATTGGGAATAGCTCAAATAATTTTTAGAGCTGACTCTCCCCTTATTGACAACCATTTCATTCACTTAACATTTTCACTCAGCCACATTACTGCATGCTTCCCCAACAGCGTAAGGTGCTCAAATTCAGCACAAACATTGAGAAACAGTTAGTGCTTGGCGGATACAGACAAGGAGGTCTCTGAAGTGGACGTAACGTGTCTGGCTTACTGAATCTGCCCTGGAGGTATTTCTGCCTTTGCAGCTGAATTGATTAGCATTTGAAACAGTCTACTCGTGGGTTCAGAGCCATTTCTCTTGCTGCTGGTTGAAACTGGAGAGGGGACAACCTCTGGACCCTGGAGGTGCAGCTTGCCACTGATGTGCTCCATCTTTCATGTTGAGGTGATTTAAAAGCGAAGAGTCCAATTTGAATTATCAGCCTGACCCTTCATGCTACTTCAACCTGCCTCACATATCTAGAGGGTCACTCTTCTTGACTCAAGTGTTTGATGTTCCAGAGCACTACCTCAATTGTTTTCTCACAGTACTATGACCACGTAGGGGGGAAAAAAAAAACTGGGAAAGAAAATGCAAGCATAAACAAGTCTGTATTCACAGAGTCAAATGTTGGGACATTCGATTTCGATTGCGCAAACAAAGAATTTGCATTAGAAAGGACCAAAAGATATGATGCACCACTAAACGTTTCGGTCATTTGAAGATAATTTCAAACAGAATTCAGGGAAGGGTGATAAAAATAACCAAGCCGTAAAATGGCACCAGTCTTTAGTCAGGCAAAAGTAAACCCATTACCATAACAGTTGGAAGTGTTCAGCGGAGCCTGGACCAGCATCTTATTATGAGCTTAATTCTGACACCCAACTGCCTCGGTGGGCTAAACACACTGGCTCATTAAAGTCTCTCAGCCTTTGTAATGTCACCAGCTTTCAACGTACAATCCTGTCACTTAGAGACATGGGACACATGACACTGCTTTCAAAACTCCATGTGGATCCTCAGACGTGTTCTCTTCCATAAAAGCAAGAACAAAGTGCCTCATTTCTGGTGAGTTTGTCAAAACACATAGTTATCACTTACTAGGCCCCTAGGCTAGGCTAGGTTTAGATGGAGGATTGCACTAGTCATTAGGATAATGTGACAAGCATCATCTTCAAATAGGATTTACTCTCTCTCTCTCTCTCTCTCTCTCTCTCTCTCTCATATATATATATATATATATATATATATATATATACACACACACAATATACCTAAAAATGGGTGCGGTTATGGATGAATGTCAATACCTGCAAATGTAGCCTCTGTTAATAAAGCTGAATCAAATGTGCATGCGAGTTACCCTCAAAATGGAATCACTTAGCAGCTGCACAACTAATTTAGAGCTTCGATTGGATGCTCAACAGCTGTTAGGCCCCTCTTCCTAAGTCTCCCTTTGTCTTGAGTCTCATTATCCCTCCAACTGTTCTCTGTCAACATTCTCCGTATCTTCGCTTTACCTTCAACATCAGCAACAGTGTGTCTCTGTGGGTTTCTGTGCATTTCTCATCTGATTTTCCAAAAAAAGGAAAACCTCTCCAAATCTGTGTCCTTGTGGCTTGCTGGGGTAATGCAATGATTACAGCTAATTAAAGCTGAAAGCACAAAAGGTAGAAACACTGTCAAACCGAGAATATCCTGAGACCTAGAAAACAAATAGGTGTGAATATATATGCACATACAATCTAGACAGGCTTCTCAAAGGATTTCCAAGCCTGCTATAACAAAATAGCACAAGCAAGAGCCCTACACTTTTAACACAAACAGTAAACACACTCTTGAAGGAGTGCTGCTTAGTTTTGAGCTCAGCCAGCTCTGTTTCACAGAGTTGCAGAGAGGAGACTTAAATTCATAATAAGCTCAATTGCTGACAAATCCGAATCTCAATGTAACATAAATCCACAAATTTAGATCTGATTCTCAACTGCCTAAAGGTTCATCAGCAAACAAGGTCAATTATATTGTAGCTGTTATAGGAACATTTTCAACATGCAAAATGCCATACATCCTTTACATTCTCTGACATTCTTTATGATGAATCAATAAATATAGTCCTTTAATTATATGAAATAAAATCGTGTAAGTAAGCTGCAGATGTGTTTAAATCTCTTTAAAATCTGTCTGTCAGACATATTATCTCCAAGGCCACTTATCAACATTACACCAGAGACATTTTTACTATGCATGAATTAGATTATATGCAAGAACAAATGAAAATGAGAAAAAAAAAAAGAAAAATCCCCCAAAGGTCATAAATATAGTTAGCAAAGGTATAATAAAGTAACTATAGTTATTTAAGGTAGACGTTATTCATAATTCTTAATGATGTCCTGTGATCAGTTATTGTTTTTGCCATCAGTAGCAGGTTGGGGAATTGATGTCCAAGGTAACTAGACCCTCTCCACTGAGAGCGAAATTATACACACTTTAGGGTCGTTCTGATTGTCCAGGCCAGCTTTGTAAATTAATAAAATAAAAAATTATTTATGACTGCAGTTATGGCATGTTGGTTTTTTGCCATTATCAGTAAGAGTTATGTGGCATAGTGACTCCCATAAGGAGGCAAAAAATATGAGTGGTGATGCCGTGACTAGGGAGTACTGCATAGCAATACATTTGCGGTCACATCTTAAAGCTGCAGATGTGTTAAGCTGGTCTAAACCAGCAAGTTTCTATCATCCTGACAGAGTAAAATGACTCCTGCAGGGATGATGAATCTGGTGTGACGCCATATAAGTGATACTGCACAATATTTTGTTAAAACTTTCTATCTCCATTTAATATGTAGAGTAAATATGAATTGTCTCAAAATACAGCCAATTTAACAAATTAACAGGGTAATATTTAAAATTTAAATAATATTTAAATATAAAGTGGAGCTGACTTGCACATTAAGAAGAACTTTTTGAAGGCAAGGACGAACCCAAAGAACTCAGAAAAGCTCAAACTGGTTCAGAGTTACTCAGTTTAATGAACTATTGGAACTGCCAAGCGTCCCATCAAGCATCAAGTATCTCATTGCCCAAGCATGTAACAAGAAAGTTTTTGAATCTTGAATCAGCATATTTGATGGGGGGAAAAGTGGGCCTACATGCATAGAAATGCCCTCCATCCATCCATCTACCCACCCATCCATCCATTATCTATAATATTTATCTATCAGGGTCATGGGGAATCTGGAGCCAATCCTACGTGACTTCAGGTGAGGAAATGTCTACGTTAAATGTAGGGTTGCACCGATACTGATACCAGTATCGGGTATTGGGCCGATACTTTGCTAAAATACTCATACTCGTACTCGTATTTGTTCATAAATTGCCGATAACATGTACCGATACCACTCCTATTTCACAACATCAAACTGATCGCTTTACTAGGCAGGTGTGATTTGATGTCCTACCT
>JAQLOM010000034.1:10379871-10392152 GCA_030068315.1 Chrysichthys thysi
ATTTCACTGTGTGTCACGCTATGCTGTGGTGTGTTTCACGTGTGACTATCACTAGCACATTACATTACATTACATTAATAAGTCCAATCCATTTTTCAAAATTTGGGTGCTCAAATTTATTAGCCAGAACCAGCAAACACTAATTTCTCTTATTTCTTCTGCCTTCTGGTGCTTCCTTCTGGATGATTGTTGCCACTTGTAAAACAAAATGTGAAATATAGCTTTTCTGTTCTGCACCAAAAAATGGCGAAATGACGGCAAAATGGCGGCTCTGTTGAGGTGGACCTCTGCCCTATGTAGAAATAAAGTCCTCATTCTAAGTTTATGTAAACACAATGATTCATAGTTGCAGGTATTTATACACTAATGTAAACATACTTATAGAAGTACTCCATTTCTCCAAATACATGCCTTTAAAATCCTACATAGTTGACCTTTAAATATATTTTTACAAGTAAGCAAAATGGAAGACCACTCTACTCTATATCATTCATAATAACAGTCTCTTTATTTCTTGGTTAAATTAAGCCCTGTATTTAATAAAAAAAAAAAAAAAAAAAAAAACAACAACCAAAAACAAAACGTGTGTTTCAAACAAGACATACAAATTCTTTTCGTAATATATGTTTAAATTGGGGCTGTGACCAGGCTGTAATTTCAACAGTGCTGGTGCTTAAGTGTTAAAAGTTTAAGGTAGGTTAATGCAAGCTTACAAACGTTTTTTGAAATTCCAGTAATACAACATCTAGCTCTATGGAAGGTCATACAGTGAGGCCAGTATGATGCATACAGTGCATACAGTGGGAGGAGGAAAGAAAGCTGCTCAGTTGAACACCTCCAAAAGCATTCTATGAAAAATTGAACAGGTTGAATAAACAGGAAATCCACATGCTGGGAGAATTGAAGCTTACAAGGAATATCAGAAATCAAAGGGAACCCGGAAACACAATCAGACAGGTGAATGCTTAAGTCTCGGTGAATACATATTTTATTCCATGAAAACAGTTCTATGAATATTTTCCTAGATGAGGGGCTCTGCTCCAGTCTGCCCAGGATATGGGTGCCACTAAGAGACTAAACATATGAGCTCATTCATTTTGTTATGTCAGAAAGTACGAGCTCTAACATCCGCACTCTAAACCTATGCAATATTCCTCATTACAGCCAAGCAGGACAGAAAGGTTTAAATAAAGCCATCTCCCTTTCCTAGTCTATTCAGTTTGATGTCAAAAGGCTTTTGGTGACCATTTTTCTGGCCTGCCTAGACATTAACAACCACAGAGATGGCATTTTTCACTCTGCTTCCGGAGTCTTCTGATTTACTCATGCTTCCGTTCTGCTTTTTATTTCCACTCCAAAGGAGAATGTACTTCTTGTCTAATCCAGGACTATAAAGCACAGTGTCAGTTTCATCCAGGTGAAAATATACAAGGTTTGATTTATCAGCTGAACACACACACACACACACACACACACACACACACACACACACACAGGCAGCAACAAGGTTTAGCAGTCCTGCTGCAAGCATCACTTCTCTTATGGCATTTTGTCAATGTGGTGAGTCTGGAGAGATTTACAAGGGACCAATACGGAGGTTCTAGTGGCCAAATGCTGTCCCATTTTCCTTGGCCTGACTGCACTGACCTCAAATGATGAATGTGCTCTTCAGGGCATATAAGAACACAGCCTGCCATTATTGATGCCCCCAATTAATAATCTTAGCCCAAAGATACTGCATCCACCACAGCCTTGCTATGTGCTTTGATAAAGTATCGACGTTGTTGATTTGACAAGCTCAACAATTAAAACCACTGATTATATAATTGAACTGACAATTGCTCCGATACACTCATCAAAATATCTGTATGACATCTTTAAAGTGTGGGGGTTAGCCAGCTCCTGAACTCTTGGTGCTTTATATATACATATGTATGTGTATACATGTGTGTGACAATTTTGTGATCCACCAGCATCAGATCTGGTTAAAAAGGGGGTTGAAGATCAAGTTGATATGGAGCATTAAAAATGACACAGTTCATTTCAGCTCCCAAACTCTCCTCACTGGGACATGATTAATGGATGTAATCAACTGATGTGTCTCTGCCTGCTTGTGCCCTTCATGGCCTCAGCTAATTACATGCAAAGAGCAAACAAGCCCAAATCACAGTGGACGTTTTATGGAGTGTGGAGGGCTTGTTCATGAGTTCTGTGGTGTGAAGCCATACAAATCTTAATTATCTTTAACAACAACAGCAACAACAACAATAACAATAGTAATAATAATAATAATAATAATAATATGGCAGATACTACAGTGTTGTAATCAAACTGTGTTTAAAAAGAATGTGATTTGCTGAATATATTGGTTTATATTTAAATATAAGATGACGTAGGATTTTTTTTTTGTCTTGAACATTTCTTTTGTTTGCTTGTTTCATGAACTATTGGAACTATTTTGGTTTTTAAAAAAAGAAGCAGGAAATTTTGGGAATGGACTCTTTAGCTGCGTTGCTGCTTTAATACAGTCATGAACTTCATTACTGTGGTTGAACCAGCGATAGAACCCAGGACCTTCTTACCGTGAGGCGATAGCGCTAACCACCACATCACCTGTTTTTTTTTTTGTTTTGTTTTTTTTTAGAGTGGATAGCACCGCTGGAGTCACAGGAGTACCTGTGTACTTGAAATATGCAGAACAGCAAATAGGCAAGCATCAGAACTTCTGGAAAAATGTCATGAGACCAAAATTGAACCTTGAACAACCATACACTATATTTGACACTATGTTTGCCTGCTAGGCCTATGATGAAAAGTACACCACCCCTACTGTGAAGCATGGAGGTGGATCTCTGACGTTTTGGGGGTGTGTGAACTACAGCAGCACAGGGGAATTTGGTCAGAGTTGGTGACAAGATGAATGCAGCATGTTATCAGAGAATATTGGAAGACAATTTGCACTCATCAGCCCAGAAGCTGCGCATGGGACGCACTTGTACTTTCCAACATGACAATGATCCCAAACACAAGGCCAAAACGACCCATCATTGGCTACAGCAGAAAATAGTTAAGGTTCTGGAGTGGCCATCGCAGCCTCCTGACCATGATATCATCGAGCCACTTTGGGGAGATCCCAAATGCAAGACAAGCCAGGAATTTACAGGAACTGGAAGGTTTTTTTTTTGTGCCAAGAATAGGCATCTGAGAAAATTAAGTCCCTCATCCACAACTATCACAAAAGACTACACGCTGTCATTCATGCTAAACGTGGGAATACACAGTAATGAGAACTAAGGGTTTGCAAACTTTTGAACAGGGACCATCTCAGTATCTCCTAAATTATGTTTTCTTTAATGATTGTGTTATTTTGAGATGTCTCATGGTTTAATTTGAATCCCATTAAAAATAAGAGATGTGTTTTGCCTGATTACTCATGTTTTCATTACAGAATGGTACACATTTTACAAAATCTGCCAGGGTATGTAAATATATGAGCACAACTGTATATACACCCTACACTGGCAACATAGGTATGTCTACACTATTGACCTTGACTTGCAACATAAAAATGAGAAAAAAAAAATAATCCCATAATATAAAGTCCTCTAATATCGTCCAGTAACATTCTAGGGTTAAAATTTTGAATTTTCAAAGTACAAGTACAGTACGTCAATTAGTGCGCTGTAGTATGAGTTTTAGTATGCAAACTAAATGTGGCCAAGAACCACTTACCTTTTTAGAGCAAGGTTCCATTTGACTAACACTGCAATGCAGCAATCAGACTTTTCCTGGAGTCTACTGGCAACTTGAAAAAAAAAAAAGCTGAAATAACCATTTTTTTAATCCTGTAGATGAACTATGCTCTCAAAAGTTCACTGACTCACAAGGTTCAGAAGTTTGCATATCCACTGGATGCCTGTGCTCTGGTGTGTGCATTGCCGATATTTTAAAACATGTTAAACCATGGTTAGTTGAGAACAGTCCACCAGCTAAAAATATTAAGTGAAGTATTGTTTTGGAGTCAGAAAGTTGCTGAGGAAGCTGAATGTGGATTGTTGACCTTACTGGGACAATTCGTTTTCGCTGCTAAAGAACAGAAGTGCAGGTAACCCTGCCTGAAGCTCTTAAATCCAAACAATGTTTTGTTAACAAAAATATGATTTTATGAGGTGTAGGCCATGAAGAAAATATCAGTTTTCTTGTTATATAAAACTTATCACACACACACACACAAAACTCTCTGGATGGCTTTTCAAAGCCTCAAGGAAGAGCAGAATAGTCTAGAATGATCCTACAGCAGCTAGAACTTTTACTGTTCATGGCAACTGAGATAATTAATATTCTCTACTCTACTGAGTCATGGTCACAAACCAAAGCAGAGAACAATCCTTTTGTGTCATCACAGAAACTGAGACTTTCAACTTGTGCAAAAAATCCGGTTAAATCATCTTGCCAGCTTCGAAACACAAATGTTCATACCTGGTGACAGCAAACACCATTCCTGCAGTCTCAAACCCAGCAACTCAACTTTTGCTTTTAACAGACCCAAATCTCTGACCAGATTGTTTAATTCTGACTGTTTTATGAGATGTGGATCACCTGATGAGCATGGGTGAAGATCATTGTCACTGCCAGTTCCTTGCATTGCAGTTTCTTCATCTGGTTCGTCAAAGGTCCATTCCTCTGGTGGTTTCAGAATTGGAAGACTGTCATCATGTGGCATGGGTCTCATTGCTGAAGGCAGATTAGGGTATTCAACTGACTTCTTGTTTTTTGCAGAGAAACCAGACACATTACCGTAGTTAAACAGAAGTAACAGTCTGTCACATGGTCTTTCTGATGTCTCCATATCATTGGGACAGCAAACTAGATTGTCTTTCGAGTGCCTCTGAGCCAGGCTCACAGACAGACAGCACATGTTGCAGAACAAATGTGAGGTGCCCATTTCTTGTCTTGATCACCAATTTTATAGCCTCAGTACAGAGGATGTCTCGATGGCATCCAGACATGGCCACCAGGGACTGCAACTCTTGTCTTGCTCCCCATGCCTTGATCTTACAGAGCTCTTTGCCACATCATTGGTGTAGCAGGGAAAGGCTTCCAAGCTTTTTGTACCAAGAAGCTCCTTCAACAGCCTGAAACAACAGCTTGTACTCCTGATCCTCTTCCGGTGGCCGACAAGGAGGCTACTGCTACAGAGCTCCTTCCAGTGACCAACAGGATGGCCAGAGCTCCCACCAATGGTGAACAAGGAGTCGACAGCTCCAGAGCGCCCTCAAGTGGCCAAGAGGGAGACAACTGCTCCTAAGTCTTTGCTTCAGCTGACAAGATGGCCTGCACTATAGAGTCCCTTCCAGATGAAGAAAGGGAGCCATTTACTCTAGAGCCCAATCCAGAGGATGACTAGGAAGCAGTGGCTCCTGAGCTCACTCCTCTGCCTGACTTCGCTGATGCTCCCAGCGTTGATGAGGTCATCATCACCTCAGCTTCAGACTTTGAGAACAGCGTCATCTTCACGTCTGAGACTGCTTCCATGTCTTAACCAGTGTCCCTGCCTGAGTCGGCATCCCTCCTTGTTCCAGTTCCCAGATCTGTTTCTGCTTCCACGGCAGTTTCAGTTCTTTGGCCTTTGCCTTTGACAGGAATTTGTTTGGCCATGAACCTCTGGTTTGAATCCCATTCAGTACTTGTTTATCTTTCATTTTTACTTTTTATTATTATATTCATGATGTTTTCCTACAACACGCTCTGTAACCAAGCTAATATGTTAAGCAATCATATGTGCTTACAAAGAAAAGTTTGACATTGAATTGGCCCTACAGAGCCTTGTCTTTCAATGTCCCTGGGTTATATCCAGACGAAAACTAAAATAATCATCATTTATCAGATATCAGGAAAAATTCATCATCTGCAGTTGTCTCAGTTAACATGGAAGCCATCTGATCCATAACACCCAGCATCAAAATAATGAATAATCGGCAAAGTTTAAGTCAGTAAAGCTCATGTTTACAAAAAGATGGACCACGCATTCAGCGAATCATGGATGACCCTATCGAGAGCTCATTCCGTTTCTGGTAGAAGGTAATGTGGTTGTGTTTTCGGCTTTGCTGTTGTGTTTTCGGCTTTGCTGTTGTGTTTTCGATTTTGCTGTTGTGTTACGATTGCTTCCAGGTTTTCCTCCGCTCGACTGCCGGCGCATGCACAGGGCTCGCACCGTGCTCAGCATGTCATGTGGGTGGCAGCAGGCGTGCCGGATTGGGACTGATTGCTGGAACTATAAATAGACTCACTCAGGCACACCAAGTTCGCGAACCAATGGTTGCCATGTAACATGAGTCTCCTTGCCAAGCCTTATGTTACTCTGTGTTTTATTTCTGATTTTTGACTTTGTGCCCGTTATTGGTTTTGTGATTATCGTCTTTGCCCTTTGTTGTGTTGTTTGCTGTTCGGTTTGCCTTGCCTGCTTTTGACCTTGACCTTGCCTAACGTCTTCATAATTCTGCCCTTTGTCATAATAAAAGATTATTTTCGATTTTACATCTGACTCCAGCCTGCACATGTGAACGCCTAAACCGCACTCATCTGACAACATGTACATTAAGAGTAGACCATTGTAAAGGAAACAAACCATTAAATAGGAATGATGCCTCCTGAAATTTTCTGATCGAAGTAAAATAATTAGTATGTACAGTATCTCAGAAAAGTGAGTACACCCCTCACATTTTTGTAAATATTTTATTATATCTGTTCATGGGACCACACTGAAGATATGAAGTGAAAGTGAAAATTTGTCACATGTGAAACACACCACAGTGTGGCACAGCAAAACAAACTCTCTGCATTTGCCCCATTCACCCTTGTGAAGTAGGGGCAGCCGAACAACACAGAGCCCAAGGAGCAGTGCTTGGGGACAGGACCTTACTCAAGGCACCTTGTCAGTCCGGGGCTTTGAACCCACAACTTTCCAACAGAAGGGCCAATGCCCTGACCACTAGGCTACCACCCGGCACTCTGATACAAAGTAAAGTAGTCAGTGTACAGCTTGTCTAAGAGTGTAAATTTGCTGTCCCCTCAAAATACCTAAACACACAGCCATTAATGTCTAAACCCCTTAGATGTTTTGTGCCCAATTAGCCATTTTCCCTCCCTGGTGTCATGTGACTTGTTAGTGTTACAAGGTCTCAGGTGTGAATGGGGAGGAGGTGTGTTAAACTTGGTGTTATCACTCTCACACTCTCTCATACTGGTCACTGGAAGTTCAGCATGGCACCTCATGGCAAAGAACTCTCTGAGGATCTGAAAAAAAAAAAATTGTTTCTCTACATGAAGATGGCCGAGGCTATAAGAAGATTGCCAACACTCTGAAACTGAGCTGTAGCACGGTGGCCAAAACCATACAGCGGTTTAACAGAACAAGTTCCACTCAGAACAGGCCTCGCCATGGTTTACCAAAGAAGTTGAGCGCACATGCTCAGTGTCAAATCCAGAGGTTGTCTTTTGAAAATAGACGTATGAGTGCTACCAGCATTGCTGCAGAGGTTGAAGGGGGGGGTCAGCCTGTCAGTGCTCAGACCATATACCACACACTGCATTAAATTGGTCTGCATGGCTGTGCCAGTGGCAACCTGTGAAGCTCTAGAGAACTCCATGCCCAAGAGAGTTAAGGCAGTGCTGGAAAATAATGGTGGCCACACAATATATTGACACTTTTAGACATTAATGGCTGTGTGTTTAGTTATTTTGAGGTGACAGCAAATTTACACTGTTATACATGTTGTACACTGACTACTTTACTTTTGTGAGATACTGTATATGGGTTTCCTTCGTTTGCTATGCAATTCCCACTTTTTATTTTGAAAAAAAAAAACAAAAAAGAAACTTAGATATGATGAAGGATTACAATGATAATCAGCATAACCACCTAACTGAAATTATTTGAGTTAACTGAGATTGAGGTGATTGCATCCAATTATGCAATATCATAATTGATATCATAACATATTTTCACACAGATATACAGTATGTAGTCAATTATTTAAGCATACACAGTATTTAATCAAACTTTGTATTTTACACTAATTTATGCTATATTCACACATTACATTTATCCAGCTGAATCTCAAATAGCATTCTCTTCAACACCTAGTGCACTACACAGGTTCTAAAACATCATGTTTTATAATCTGCGACTTTTTAGCAGGTTTTTCATATAATTAGAATAAAAATATCAATTCCATCAATAAGTAAAACTTGCCAATCACATTATATACAGCTGGTGCAATAAAATGGCTCAAATCTGAAAAATAATATGATAATATGAAGATAGGAAAAAGACCAGAGCACTGAACCTAAAATCCAACAGCCAGTTAGAATTTGCAAGGAGAGGCCTTTGGCTGTGTCACATTGTGTCACATTGGGTGAAAACAGTGGTGCATGACAGCATAAGCATAATATGGAATATACATGGCAGACAGCAGAAGTGGCTCACATCAGAAGCTGGACTAAATATCCAAGATACAAACATTGGGAAGAGTCAAGGAGTTATCTTCACTTTTTTCCTTAATATTCACTTACTGGCTACTTTAACAAGAATGAATCTACTCCGTCATGCAATGACCCAATAAGCAATCATGTGGCAGGTGTGCAATGCATAAAAGCATGCAGATTACAAGTCAAGAGCTCCACTTAAAGAAGCAAGTCATCGATTCTGATCCGATACACTTTTTGTCAAATTCAGCAAATATCTCCAAGGTCTGCTAGCTGTCTGTTCCGTGTGTGGTCTTAAAAAAATCTGCTGCTTGTACACAGCCCTGGCTCTGTAAATTGCCACACGATATTATTCCAGCCAGTCATTAACAAGGGGCACATTCCAGCCAATCACAGAACAAGGTGAAGGAGAGAGGGTGATATTTGGGTGGCATTGTCGGTGTTGTTGCCTTGGCAATGTACCTCTATGAAGAGGGGGGCTTCTGGACAAGCACTGAAGAAGGTGTGTATTTGTTTGGCTGCTGAATCTGAATAGCAACAATCTTTTTCCAGAATTCATGACTCCCCCTTTAAACATCAGAATGTGAACAAAATGGCTGCGGAATGGTTTTTGGTGCCAGGCAGGCTGGTTTGAGCATTTCAGAAACTGCTGATATCCTGGGCTTTTAACACAATGGTCTATCGAGTTCACAATGAATGATGCAAAAAAGAACCAGTGAGCAGTGATTCGGTGGGCAGAAATACTACAGTATGTTGATGTCAGAGGAGGTCGGAGAAGATCAGCCAGACAGTTTTGAACTGACGGGAAATCAACGGTAATTCAAATAACTCTTTACAACTTCGGTTAGCAGAAAGTCACCTCAGAATGCACAACATGTCAAAGCTCAAGGCAAATGGCCTACAACAGCAGAAGACCACATCAGAGTCCACTTGTTTCAGCCAAGGATAGGAAACTGGGCAGTTGAAGACAAGATGATGCTTTTCCAGTCTTTAACTCTCGTTCTTGACTTGTATCTGCAGGATTTTTTGCATCATGCTGCTGCCACGTGATTGGCTGACTGAGTAACTGCATGAGTGAGCAGGGATACAAGTGTTCCTGTTATAGTGACCAGTGAGTGTGTGCAGTGTGCAGATCTATTATGATTCAGTATTCATTTACTCTAACATAATTGCCCCCAAGTTAGTAACTATTTAACTGTTACTTTCTATGTATGGATCTCAAGCTTCACTGGAACAGCCAAAAGCCACTTATTTTTAACTAGTTTGCTAAGCAGTATGATGAAGTATTTAGATATTTCCTACAGGAGCTTATGACTCTGTTTGGAATAAGAATGTGAAAAGGCTAAAGATGTGTTTATTGGGTTACTGTAATATAAGAACAAATAAAACTGTTTGCTGATTTATTCTAATAAACTTTTAGCAAAAAATGCAATTTATGCATGTTGCAAAGTTGTACTACAATATTAAAGCCCCTGCAAGCATATTTCCACAATTATCTTTATTACCACTACCTCTAAGTTTCTGTATGTTGACTGTGGGGTGGGGGATAAAAATAACTAGTGTTGGAGTTTTCAGTTCAGGGATTTCTATATTTATTTTTGCCTTCATGTGTCAGTGCAATAGTACTTAAATGCCAAGACAAGTTCAATGCAAGGATAATTTAAAACCAAATGCAATAAGTGCACCACTTCTGCACAGTTACAGTATCTGCTGATAATAACCAACTAATGACTCGAAGGAACTTACAAAGAAGCCAACTATTCCACGAAAAACACAATTTTACCTTATTTTCTTTGTTTTTTATGTTACTCCTCGAGAGACATGTACAAAAAAAACACAGACTACGCAACTGCTTTAACTCCCAACTTGTGAAAACCCAAATATTGCGGAAGCTTCGCTTCATTCCTACACTTGTTTGTAGCACTGAAAAAAAATTGCTTACACTGCTGTGGAGACGACACCGTCAGTCATTATGTCATCTGACACGGCAACATACTTCTGATCAGGTAGCAGGTAGCTTAAGTGGCAGACCTTAAATATCAAAGATTTTTATTATTGTTATTATTATTATTATTGTTATTATTATTATTATTATTATTATTATTATTATTATTAAGCAATGTTTTTCAGAGGTTTTAAAACTGAAATTGCAGGTTAAGATGGTTAATTAAACAAACTGCTTCTTGTCTTTCAGTCTTCAGCTCCACTTAACAGTAGGTCAACATGAGAACATACATTTTCATGAGCAGTAGAGTGCTTTTAAGTTCATCATCATGAGCACTCATTAGTGCTTCTATCCATTATACTCATTATTGCCTCTATTTGGTCAGGATTTACACTGTGCATTAAGCATTAGAATGCATTTTAGTGATCTGTCCAAGTTTGGATAGCATTGACCTCAAAAAAGAAAAAGATATATAAATGCACACAGCACACTGAATTGGAATTATTCATTTAGTTTTAAGCATTTTTTTTTGTTTGTTTTAGTCAAAAGGTCATTCGATTTGAATGCCAAGAAATGAAGGACCAAATGATTACTTGAGTTCTCCCATAATTAGCCCATGCATAATTATTTCTATATATTTTTTTCATAATACTGGCAAAGTACACATTTTACTCACTACATCCAATACATAAAATATCCCTTTCCTTTCCCTTTATCTGAATACATCTCAAATTTATAAGCCTAGCACTCAATAATAGCTTTGCAGTATGGTCTCCTTATACATAAATTATTAAAGTTCAACTAAGAAACTAACTTTAAAACCCAATTGAAACCCTGTGCTTAAGCAATTTGAAAAGCTTGGGACCTTGTTTACGATAGGTATGTTCAAATTCTTCCCTGTGATATGAATACCGGGACACTTTCCTTTGTTTCCTAATTTAAGGGTTAAGTTATGCATGTGGTAAATGTGCTTAGTGTGTTAAATGAGCAAGTATTTAAATGGACATATAAGCAATGTGGAAAGTAGACTTATTGCTCTATACTACAATCTATACTATACTATACAGTGCCATACTATAATGATACTATAATCATTCCTTTTAGGTGTAGACGTAGCTCTGCTTGCCATTTATCAACCATGACTTTTACTTTTCTACATCCAAAGATGAGAAGAAAACCACTCAATTTGCTAAATGTCTAGGGCCATTTCCCAGTAATATTGGAGGTTTAATATTTGAGTTCACATTGGTCTGGTCACTTTACTCTCTTTGGGAATTTGACTGGTGTTCATTTATACTTCATGCTTCATGCAGCTCCCTCATACTTCATCTAGGCAACTAATTACAGAGTTCAGTGATGGAAGGGCACACATTTAAATTGCAGTCTATTAATCAATCTTTGGATGAAACGTTAATAATATGCTAATTTTGCAATTATCGTAAGTATTCTTTAGACAGCATCAGTGCTTCCCAAACTAATCCTTGAGCATCCCCAAGTGGGACATGTTTTTGTTGTTGTTTCACATGCTTCTCTGAACCAGGAATTAGGTACACTTGATATCCATGCATGGATGAGTTAGGAGCTGGGAGATAGATAAAAAGTGACCTATGTTGGTGACCATTTTGAAAGGTACTAATCATAATAATGTACATTAAATTTGTTACTGAGGGCAGCACGGTGGCTGAGTGGTTGGCACTGTCGCCTCACAGCGAGAGGGTCCTGGGTTCGAGCCCCGGGTTCGGCACGGGTGCCTTTCTGTGTGGAGTTTGCACATTCTCCCCGTGTTCGTGTGGGTTTCCTCCGGGTACTCCGGTTTCCTCCCACAGTCCAAAGACATGCACAGAGGGGA
>JAQLOM010000034.1:10467008-10480405 GCA_030068315.1 Chrysichthys thysi
AAGAAAACCAAGCTTTATCGTCTCCGAGGCTTCCTTTGCTGGTGGTTTAACTACGTGTTTTCCTAAAGACACTACAGGCAGAGTGTGAATGCATTTGCAGATAAAAGCATTTAATAACAAATAAAGGGGCTAGGCAGAATCAGGATCCAGGAAACAACTCGGGCAGACAATCAGAATGTAGTAGGGATATAGAAAGCAGGCGAGAGGTTGCAACGATACAGCAAAGGCAATATTAGAGACGAGATCCAAAAGGCAGAGGTCAGGGAACTAAACAGGGTCATACACATGAAATCACTATGAAATAAACAGGCTCGGTGCTAGAGGACACAAAGGCAAACTATTGCTGCACAAATGTGAATGTATAAACACAGTCCTTATAAAGAGGCAGTGCTTATGGTGAAAACTGAGCACACGTGTGCTCAATCAGAATTCTGGTGAATCAGAGTTTGGACAGTCAGCCATGTTGGGTAAGTCCATGTTTTCCTGGGAGTCGCACTCCATTTCGAGAGCCGAGCAATCTTGGCTGTAGTTTTCAAAGTCCATGAAGTCATTGCACTGGGGTTCATGGGAGACTGAATCCGGCTGCGTCTCCATCGGTGTAAGCGAGAGGTTGTGGTTGATAGATTTGGCTGGTGACAGAGTGGTTGTGAGAAGTCTAGGTGCCGGTGCGTGTGTGTGTGTGTATAGGACATCCAGGGTGTACCTCCCTAGCTGATTAGTTGGATAAGCAGTCTAAAAAATGAATGAATGAAAAAGGCTTAACATAAACATCTTTAAAATATAGCATGCCTAAGACTTTTTTACAGTATTGTATTTGCTTTATACCTAAGGGTTTTTTTGTGTGTGTGTGTGTGGTGGTGGTGGTGGTGGTGGTTGATATTGTTTTTTTGGCTTTAAGCTCAGAACCTATTCCAGGTACAACTTATTTAATCATATTTTTCTTAAGCACAGAACATAATAAGAATAGTGTTTTATAGGGTGTAGAGTATGACTGTGAATGTATGGAGAGAAATATTGTAACCCTGATAAAAGAGAATTTTTTCCCCCGAGAACCTTTGTTTCGGTAATATTTAATTGTGTCACCAGCAAAATTATTTAATGAATAATGCATTAGAACTTAATTACAACTTAATTAGCAATTAATTTCATTAATATTGTATTGATCCTTAGTTGATGGTGAAAACTCCACACACACACACACACACACACACACACACACACACACACACACACACACACACACACACACAGAGTTTTGGTTATATTAATTGCACACTACATGACTTTGGTAAAAACCAAAAAAATGAATGGACTTGCATTATTTATGCAGTGGTACCAACACTAAAGACTCCAATGTAAAAAATAGAAAATTCAGAAATGCCCAAATAGCTCATCTTAAAAAAAAAAAAAGATACACACACACACACACAAGAAGCAGATGTTTCTTTTCAGGTAAAGTGCGTACAGGGTAGACTTGCCTTCAGATTGTTTGTATGCTTGTCTGGGCAGAAAAATGTGAGAAGAATCGTATAAATTATGGAGAAGGGAAAGGCTTGGGAAATGTGGGCAACAAGCATGGACTGTTCTGCAGATTGTGGAGAGGCTTTGATCACATCATGATTGTGTACTCAGTCCTGCATCATTCACTGGTTTCCTCTCTCATGCACATTGGATATTCTTCATTTCACTGCTTGTCATACTTTGCCAGAGGCAAAGCAAACATTTCAGTAGTTGGGGAACAGAGTTGTTATCTACATAGTCATTTATATTGTCAAGAACTACAGTCTGAAAGTTAACTCAGCTACCATAATACGTATTCCATCACAGCCCTCACGTGATTTTATTGATCACTGTTGGGTTTTGTCTTTTCCTGCTTTCTCTATACATAAAAATCAGGTAAGGAGAAAGAAGCGCTGAAATTTTAGTTAAATATCAAGGCGAATTTCTCAATCTATGATTTAGGAGTCGAGTTAAATAATCATGTCCTAAATATGCCAGTCTTTCACAAACATCCCAAAACCTTGCAGTCTATATAACTCACTGTATTTTCCATGTTTATAAAACGTTGAAGCTATCTGAGGACCGTGCTGATCCTGCTGCCCACCTCTCCTGCAAAACAGCAGGAATATTACCTTAATTGATATAGCAACTAGTTTAATTCATTTAGTTAATACCAAGGACTTAAAAGGGCAAGCTAAACATTATCAGGAATTAAATTAAACTACCCCTCCCATCAAGCCCATGATTAAACCCATCTCATTTGTTAGCACAAGCATGGCTTGTTTTGTTCTTCTGTTTGTGTCCTGTTTGGATTTTTATAGGTCAGTAAATGACTGTTTATTAATTTAACACACACTTACAGATGCGATTATGACCGATAAATAATCGTCACATCCTAATTAACCTTATCAGTTTGGAATTTACTACCTAGTATAAGTGCCTAGCATTTACAAACCCTGCTACCTATAAACAGTGTATACATTTCTTTTTAGTTGCATGCTACGCACACATGACAAGCTTTGTTTTCCTTTCATTCCCATGAAGATATTCCACCTGACTGCACCTACAGGTGTATTTCAGACGAACTTCAATTGGTTGTAGCAGAATCTGCAGTGATGCAACTTTTTAATGTTATTTTTCAAGAATGAGGGAATGATGAGCAACTAACTCACCGTCATGCCCCAGGATGATAACATTTATCTCTCCCGAGGTGTACTGAACTGATTAAAATGCAGCTGGGTTATTAACTGTGAACGCAGCATGTTCCCAAGCTCCTATCAATTTGTAATTAGCAGTGACCCTCTATGAAATGAACTTTGAAACATCATACAAAATGGGTGGACGTATGACTGACATCACTTGAGAGAAGAAAAATGCATATAAGGGGGGGAAAAAACATAAAATGTGAATTATTGCACACGCATCTTTACTACCAGTTAGCACTGCATTTCTAAAATTTAAAAAAGAAGCCTGGACGTCATCACCTCTTTTCACATGTGTCTGTGTATGTACCTGGAAGGTATGACAAACTCTTTCATCATATTTCATGTTAGTGTTATGGAGCAATGGGAGCCAATTGTGGGAACTGAGGACCTGTGAGTGGTAATACTGTCAAACTGAAATAGCAGAGAGGGTAATATTGAAAGGGTAAGGCTGAAAAACAGGTACAGGACCAAAAAAAAAAAGCCAAGAAAACCCTCAGATTTGTACTGAAAACCTAAAGACAAATTCATCACAGCCTAATTAGTCATCGCAGACTTCTGTAATAATTACAACTTGTCTCTTAGTTGACAGGTGAAACAAATGCTTTCATGTGTTTTGATTTTACACTCAATTTGTCAGGTTAGGCTTCATCAGCCTTCAGTACTGACCTGCTGTGCTTTGGCCCAGTTAACCACAGTCCAAGCCTTCTTTAATGGAAAGCCATTGTTTATTTGGCACAGAAATTTGGCGCGTAACGTTTATCAAGGTTGACACATTGTGGTCAATGCGTGTCACCTCTCATATTTGCCTGCCTGAGTGATGGGATAAGGTACACGTGTGTCATTTGATTTCCTCAATTTATTTAGCTCAAACCCCAAAAAGAGAGAGGATGCTACGCACCACTGGATAAAGCTAAATAATGTATTGCTTGGTGGGTGAGCGATCACACCATGGGTATATCAGCCTTTCAAGGAAAAATGTTCTTGCATAAAATATGCTTTAACATGCAATTTCTAAATATACTTGGATAGTTAAAAAAAAAATCAACAAGACATAGTGACTTCACATAAACATTTTGATTGGTGGACAGAGTATTGCTATTCTTATTCTATGTCATGCTGCCACTTGTTACAAACGGACAGTTTGTACACAAAGCCTGTTAACCACTGACTGATTTTGCGGCATTAGCAAAAAATACAATCAGAAGTCTATTTTCTTCAGAGAAGCCACTTTCAAAGTCTATGTGTCCGAAAATATATCTGCAATTACCTCCAAAGCACAAAACCTCACAGCTGGGCTCATAGCCATCGCACTGCTTCACTATCAGTACAAGTACATCAGATATGCCTTTCAGGCGAAATAATAATGCTTGTGAATAATGCAACTTGTATGAGACTAACCCCATAGACAACATATTTGAGAGAACCCACATTTTACTGGCTAAGAAACTGGAGTTGGAATTCAACTTGACTGAAACAGTAGCAAGGACGATACAAAGACTGTTGAGCGGGACAAAGACGAATATCGTTCCTGCCAATCCCACCTGAGACACCACCTGTTCAGAAAACTTTCATCTGAAAACATGTTTCAAGTTCATTAAAAGCAGGACCACCGGCACCTGGGCACTTTTTTCATTGTGTTCTTTTTTTTTTCTGGCAAATAGGCAATCCTGATCCATCACACCCCTACACACTCTCCTGCTCTCCATCATCCCAGAGCCTCTGTGGTTTAACAAGACTACAGAGAAGGAATGATGCACTGTACATCAGGTACAGCTTTACTCTCCTGTGCTACAAAATGCAATGCTATCCATGAGCTTATATTGTGAAATGTAGTAAATGTAAACCATTTACTGCATATTATTTGTGTGTGTATGTGCGCTAGAAGTTGACAGGTTTTCAAATTTCATAGTTCATTCCAAATGGATTATTTGTTCTATGTTTTCAAGTTCAGCAAATGTAAAATCTCAGTTCCAAAAAAGTTGGGACCCTGGGTAAGACCTAAATACAAACAATATGCAATGATGTGCAAACCCCCCCCAAAAGATACAAAGATATTTCATGCTCAAACTGATATTTTTTTGTTAATTATTCTTTGCAAATATATACACTCATTTTGAATTTGATGCCTGCAACACGTTCCAAAACATTTGGGACAGGGGATTGTTTACCACTGTGTTACATCACCTTTTCTTTTAATAACACTCTGGAACTGAGGACACTAACTGTTGAAGTTTTGAAAGAGAATTTTTAAAAAAAAGTTTAAAAATCTGAATGGTCCTTTTCCTCTTTAGCCAGGAGGACGTGGTTTCCAAATACAATTTGAAATGTGGACTCTTCAGACTATAGCACGCTTTCCACTTTGCGTCAGTCCATCTCAGATGAGCTCTGGCCCAGAAAAGTCGGCAGCATTTCTGGATTTTGTTGATATATGCCTCTTGCTTTGCATTTGTAGATGCAACTACAAACGGTGTTTAGCAACAGCAGTTTCCTGTAGTGTTTCTGAGGCTATGTAATGTTGTCCTTTATGTAATTATGTAAGTTTTTAAAACAGTGCTGCCAGAGGGCTCGAAGGTTACAGGCATTCAGTGTCAGTGTCCAGCCTGGCCTCTTCTTATGCTTTGAATCTATTGATGACATTATGGAGGTTAAATGAAAAAGCCCTAAATGCCTTGCCATTGTATGTTAAAAAACTGAAATGTTGAGAAATTGTATGTTTGTGAACCTCGCCCCATCCTTGTTTGTGAACAGCGACGTCCCTTTCATACCCAGTTATGCTACTGTCACCTACTACCAATCAACTTGTTTCCCTGTGCAACGTTCCAAACAGATGGGTTTTTTTGCACAATTCCTAACTTTCCCAGTCTTTTCTTGCTCCTGTCCACAAATTTTTTTTGAAACGTGTTGCAGGCATCAAATTCAAAATGAGTGTATACCGTATTTACAAAAAAAAAACCCAATACATTTTGAACGGTAAGTATTCTGTCCTTGTACAATATTTAGTTGAATATGGGTTGAAAAGGACTTTAAATCATTGCATCCTGTTCTTAGTTACACTTTAAACAGCATCCAAGCTTTTTTGAAATTGGGGTTGCAGTTTTCATTGCTGAAATTAATGACACTTCATGTTATGGATGTTTATCACTGTGCAACATCCATGATATGTTATTTAGTCCTGTTATCACTTACATTATACTAGCTATAAATATTGCAGTTCGCTCAACAGGCTCTCTTTTTTCACTCTCTTATACAGTATTATAAGTTGCCATGATAGTGTGGTGGTTAGCACTGTCGCCTCACAGCAAAGAAGTCCTGGGTTCGATCCCCAGGTTCGACCTGGGTGCCTTTCTGTGTGGAGTTTGAATGTTCTCCCTGTGTCCACATGGGTTTCCTCCCACAGTCCAAAGACATGCACAGAGATTATTAGACTATCCATCTGTCTATAAATCGATGTACAGTACGATATGCCAGAAACATGGCATGGTCTCAGTTGTCAGTGTTATACAGAATTAGTCAGATTCAGTTTGACCATTTTAGTGGTTGTTGTAAGAATTAGGATATGTTTTCTCTGTCATTCCAAAGTCCTGAAGAGATGCTTTTAAAAAGGTGAAGTAGTTCAAATCCTTAATTATGCAAGTGGGTCATGAAATATTTCTTAATAGCTC
Organism: Chrysichthys thysi; assembly: GCA_030068315.1. Taxonomy (NCBI): domain Eukaryota; kingdom Metazoa; phylum Chordata; class Actinopteri; order Siluriformes; family Claroteidae; genus Chrysichthys; species Chrysichthys thysi. The sequence continues at coordinate 10,473,376 of JAQLOM010000034.1, forward strand.
CAGAAGGCTTTAGATTTACGGCTTTTGAATCAGGTGCATCATGCTTTGAAATGCAAGGCTGTGAAAAGCAGCCAGAAACTGTGTTCTGTTTACAAAAATAGACCATGAGAGCCATTACTGTTGCTTAGTTTTTCAGTTTCTCTTTCTCATTTATGTTTACTGGTGAGTAAAGAGTCCTTGGATTTGCTCTATCGCATAAATATCATTAATATAAATATCATAAATTGCCATAAACATAAATATATCAGAATATCTAGCTGTTTAATTATGCTTCACGTGGAGTTAAAAGTTTACAAAAGATCCAATCTTATAAAAATTGCGTTAGACAAAGACATTTTTTCATCATCCTTGTGCCCATTCATAGATGAACCTGGTCTACATTAATGCATCCGAAAAGGAAATTTTTAAAAGAAGGTGATAAAAATTGGGTCAGGTCGAAGAACATTCTAAAGATTGCATGCAAGGCGCATACTTTTGCAGTTTTAAGGATGCGTTTGACCCATTTAAAAAAAGGAAGAAGCGATATGGACTTCTTAAGAATTTGCAAACATGGAAAAAAATTTTTTATTCAGCCATGCGATGAAGTGTGTGGCAGCAATGAGAAAAACGCCATCGAACTGGGTCCCTGATGATGAAGAACCTCATCTTTCCCCAGGCGACTTTGTCTCCAGAGACATATCATCCTGCTCACGCTTTCTCAGCTACTCACCTCCAACAAAGGTGAGACAAAAAGTGACCTGCGGTACTTCAAGCTGCTGTATTTATTTATCTTTGACATGCTGTTGCTACTAAAGCCATGATGTCTTCGGGAACACCAAGCAATGAAAGATCATTTCCACATACAAACTAAATACAACAATAACTCAGCAGGAGTTTTAATTTTAATGATGTCCGTGTTTGTCATGCTATTAATTAAGAACTAATTTGGCTTCCTGTGTTAACCCTGCACCCTGGTGAGGGTACGAGTGTGAGAAAGAATAAAAGAGAGTGAGACAGAGAGCGAGAGACTGAATGTAGGTTTTTTCTATATCAGAAAATGAAGATTTCTTTTCTTTTTTCTTTTGTTGTTTTTTTTTTCCCTAACTCCCAAATGTAACACCTGTGCATTCATTTATAATTAAAAAGCCAATAAAAGTGGTGCAATGGAGAAATTCTACAATCTCCCCTGAACTACCAAAGGTAATTAACACCTCTCTAAGCGAAGAAAAAAATGCCCACAGCTTGCTCCTAAATAATTGTTTCTCTCGCAGAGGATTTCAACTCCTTAGTGTGAGAGAAAAATGCTCTGCACAAGGAAAGGTGAAAGGAGCTCAGGAGATGTGTGGAAATGTTCATCCATTTTTTCATCTCCACCGGAGCCTGAAATGAAACATAGATAGTTTTCGCCCCAAAGATCCACACTTAAGTCAGTTCTATTTGTCTTTGAATATTGGTCGCGGGGCATGAGAGAGGCAGACGTAATTAAGTGGATTTTTAAGGGTTCAAAAGAGACTGAACTTTTTCTTTGAACGATACTTGGATTTTAATTACTACGCACACAGTATAAATAACAAAAGGCGAGAAAATGCAAGCTGAAAAGTTTCTTTTGTTATTAAAGTTGAACACACTACACGGCTTAAGAAGGAACAAAATAAATGTTGCAGACAGACTTGACCTTACACATCTTATCCTCCTCTTAGACCCCCTTTTCATCATGGCACTCACATTTGCCTTCCTAGAAATGTTATTTCATTTTCAGTGCAGGAGGCTTTTACCACATCAAAATGTCTTATGGTGAAATGCATGCATTCCCAACGGTTAGGGCATTACTAGTGAGGGCTCTGCAAGGGCTGCTAGCCAGTAGAGGATCAGAAGAACTGGTGTGCTGTCAGCACACAGGACATGCACATAGAATATAAAAACATTGCGGAAGCAAATCATATTCTAAAAGGGCCAAATTGGGCAAAGATAATATTGATTGAAGTCACTAAGGAAATGCAGTCGTGCTATTTTTACATTTAACATCCCAACACGGGTCTCTCTCAACCATGGTCTGACAAATGGAGCTTTGTGTTATTGTGTGGCAAAAACTGAATATTTAAGGACATGCTGTGAATTATTAGGGGAATGTTTTCAAAAGGCTTACCACAACTAAGGTGTTTTCTAAAATTCATTTGCATGAACATCAGGCTGTGGCAGTGCTTGGCAGGCGTGTGTGTGTGTGTATGTGTGTGTGTGTGTGTGTGTGTGTGTGTGTGTGTGTGTGTGTTCTTGGCCAGAAGATCACTCACCGGTTTACCATTTGAAAGCTACTGAACCTTTAGTACCATCTCCACCATATATCACTGTATAACTGTGATAATCAGAGGTATTTGTGTTTGTCTTTGATTAAGCATGGAAATGGCAGTTATGTTGCTGGTAGTATTTGATATGCGAAGCAAACCATTTCTCTTTACTTTGCTACTCTTTACTTTTTTTTTTACTTTACTTTTACACTTCCTTCAATGTGTAATTTTGAATAAATATATGCATCGTCAAAAAAGCTGCCTAAAGATATGACTAAATTCACATGTTTTTAACACTTGTGGACTATGTACTGATTCAGTATGTGGGCCTATACTTTTCTTTTATTTATTTTTTTTTAAATATGCTACTTATTCACACTTGTAAAGAAATATTGTGGATATACTGAATATTGGGATGGCTGCGATTTGGTTTAGGCACAAAGCTGTAAGCTGAGTGCCATCAGTAATCACAGTTGTCACAATATTCAGTATGACAGCACGATGTGACATGGCGTTCATGCAACAGTTCTATGAAACATAAATTAATATTGAGTAACTGACATTTCATACACGATATAGCCAAATGTTTTCCGCTAACATAAAACGATCCCAAAGAATCCACACTCACTATATAGCCCTTGGGTTAGCTGCTTATCTAGCTCATGGTGGTTTGTACGTTCCTGTAAAAGGTGATATTGGCTTCTCTGCTTCTGTTTCATACTCGTCATTTGTAAAATGTACTGTATTGTTTGTTGCTGATGATGGCATTAACACTATTGTAGTGCTATTTCGAACTAGGAAGTGGAACTGATGTGGAGAACATGTCCATGCGAGTTTCCTCCTGGTTCCCTGGTTTTCTCCCTCCTTCAAAAACATGGCAGCAGGCCAGGCAAAGCAAATATATTCATATCCTCCTGAGTCCCCACTGTCCTCCCAAGGGGATATCACATTTTCCCCAAAATACATTGTCTGTATTTCCTTCTAAGATCCTCATATGAGGAACATTGGGTATTACTCTTTGGTCAAATTTTTTCCTGTTTGGAGACAGTGATCAAGTTGAATCGTTATGAGTTACAAAAAAAGAGAAACAGTGAGGAGAAAGGACAAGGCACACACCATTAGACTTTGGGTCTCAGGAGCATATAGCACATATACTGTACATAGATGTAAAATATATTTTTAAAAAGAAGACTGAATTAACTGCGCACAGAAAATGTAGAAGGATTTTAAGTTTGGACTTTCTGAGATGGTCTGGCAGCTGTTTCAGCTTCAGTGAGTTACATCAGTGACCCTAGATTTGAATGAGTGCGTAAATGGAAGTGCACACAGTGCTCTGTGATGGACTGGCATCCCGTCTGGGGTGTGTTCCCACTTCATGCTCACTGTTCTCTAGATAAGCTCCAGATCCACAGCAAACCCGACCAGGATAAAATGATGAAAGGATGAACGAATGTATAAGAGTTTGCTTCTCAAAATGAAAGTGCAAGAATGCATAACCAAATGACCAGGAACTATAGGAGTAGACTAACAATGTACCCCTGACACAAAGTATGACTATGCAGTCGGGGCTGCATCAACAGTAATTTATTCAGGTCCTATACCAAAAAAGCCGAGCTTTAGCTTACAAGTGGGAATCAGAAAGCTTACTGGCTGAACAAGGCTTAGTATAATTTGACTCTTAGCTTTATATTGCAGTTTGTGCTGATTGCCAAAGAATGACAAAATTTGGATTCTTTTAGCCTCATTATGAGCCAGGGTCTCATAGTTTTCATCAGCAAACATGGTCAAAAGCTGCATATTTTCACAAATAACACTGCTCAACTACCCTCTGCCTGGTGTTTTTGTATGACTCTTTTGTATATGTATATATAGATATTTTATTCATCCCTTCAGGGGTCCAGTAGCTTGCACAATGCATATTTATGTAAATTATTGACACGCAATATAAATTATATGTAGTATGCAATGAATAACGAGCAATAATCAACACCAACTCAGAAATATATATAAATAGACATAGATGTCCTTGGAGTCCTGTGGTTAAACTGTGAAAATGACAGGGCAGCAAGCTGTCCAAAACCAGTTCAAACGTTTTTCACCATTTACTGAAAAAGTACTGCTGGATAGATATTTGCATACGGTATATAGATTTGCAGAGAGGAAGGAGGTTGTAACTGGCTCTGATATTTGTGTCTTGATAACTTTAGAGTAGACCTCAGGCAGTCCGTGGACAGAGGCCTACAGCTCAGACATTTTGGCTGGTTTGTGAAAAAAATATGTAGAAGCTCAGTGAAATTTCACAGTATAACTCTCAGTATATATCTCAGCTGTCTGAGGCAATTTTTCCACATGAAAAGTTGACATTACGTAGCTAACCAACAAGTAGTTTTCTTGCAACAATTTGGTGGTTCTTGGGGGAAATGAGGAATCGGAGACAGGCTTGCTCACAAACGCTCACAGGTGCGTTTATTCATTTTCCTTTTCAGTCCGTGCTTTTCAGATACTTTATTGCTTCACAGTCGCACTATAAGACACACCAAGACCAACACACAGTGACTCTGGCTCAGTAGGTTTCTCTCTTTCTGCTCAACAACCTCCTGTAGGCAAACATAAGTCAACTGCCAGTGCTTAAAGCACAGGTGAGACTCATTCATGTGTTACCTGCTAATTCAACCCGCCTCCTCCATCCAAAAGTTGACACTCGACCACACCTCCATCACCACATTCCTGTTCCTATACAAAAAAAAATGCAGGGATCTCACAAGTGTCCTATAGGGCTAAAGTATAAGTTTACTGTGGTCTGGCGGGGTTTGCTGCTTATCCCCTTAGAGCGGTGTTTTACTACAGAATGCCTCCAAAGTTATTCTGATTAATCATCTTTATTCTATGATGAAACATTTTGATCCTGATGGAACTGGTCACTTCTAGGACAACATTACAATTCAAAGGGCAACAGGACTCAATGAACTATTTGATGATGATGATGATGATGACGACGACGATGATGATGATGGTATAGATTTTATGCTGTGGCATTCATAGTCAAAATATCTCAAGACATGAAAAAACCTATGGCAGATTTTGGAGCAATATTTCAGACAGTGTTCACCAACATAAAACAACAACTGAGGGAATATTTTTTGAAAAGATCTTATTCATCCCTCTGGTACAGTCCAGAGACTTGAAGAATCTGTACCAAGCCACACAGAAACTGCTCTTACACCTCAGATTACTAAGTTTTTCCAAGTTCAGTCTGCTCCTTTGAGAAGCAGAAGGAAAAGGTGCTTATACTTATGGTTTACCATATAAACGGATCTGCCTGTAGTACACTCACTTCATTCTAAATAAAACAATGAGAATAAATTAAATATAACGTATAGACCAGAGTTTACATGAAATAACAGCAGTTTGCAATGTATTATATCTTGACAACAAAATTGCCCTTTTCCTTCTGATGCTCAGGCAGAAGGCTGCTTTGCATTTAATATAATTACTTTTAACTTGTAAAATAAATTTAAAACCATTATTCCTTACAAATCACATAATTGGTGGAACACTTACACAATTTGCACAGTAATAACCAAAGCAATAAAAACACAGAAGCAGTAAAAGAAAGCACATATCGCAATTTAATGAGATCATCAGAATAATTCTTGAAGGCTTATTTGAAATAATATCATAACACGCATCTGATGATTTTAATACTAGCAAGTCGTGAGGCCAAATGGGATGTGTATAAAAACGCACACAAACAAATATCTACATACATATGCTAGGTGTAGACACCACACCTTCAGAACTAAAACAAGGACAATCCTTTGCCACATGCACTTAATATGCACTTATATTAAGCGGATGGTTAAATATACTTATTCACTCAAGAGGTTCAAGATGTTCCTTCTTCTAGCTTTTTTCCTTTCTTTCTTAGTTTCCAACATTTTCTGTCACCTTCAGATAAAGTGTAAAGTGTGTAAAATGGGTCAGACTGCACCTCCCACCTCCCTATTGGGCACAATAATGACGAATTGCCACATTCATCACTATGTTTACATGTCCACCACTCCACACTGCATGGCCGCGAACAATTTCTCAAGCTTCTGAGCTTGCATTCTGAAGGACACGTCTTTTTAAAATCCTGTGTTAGCAGCCAGCCAGAAATATGCATTCACAACACCACTTTCTCTTTATTTTTTCTCTCTCTCCATTTCCCCCTCATTCTGTCTTTATTTGTTGTTTTTGTCAGTTTGAAATTGATAAATAATATCACGCATGAGCAGATAGACTGTTTGAAGCCCTGCTTCCCTTTACGTTTGAGACCTAATCTGCTTATGCAAAACAATGCTCTCAGCGAATTATAGGTTTATGATGAGAAATATATAATCACTTTGATCATCTTCATCATCAGCATGTAATCAGCAGAGGTAAACGTCATTCTCTGCATTTAAACACAAGCCTCATCATAGTCTCTTCACTCCACTGGTCACTGCTCGCTCTTACATCTGTGCTGAAATATTCACTGATTAATTTATTCAGTTCTGTTTGTTTTTAATTATTAAGTTCTATTTTGTTGCTTCAATTTCCCACCTTTTATTATGTCATTTGAACCTTTTTAGACTGCCTATTGTTATCTCTACAGAGTGTTTAAGCATAAACATTTTAATAGCCTAATTCATTACGATATTTGCAGAAAGAAAGCCTAGGCAAGATTAGACAGTAAGTAAGTAAGTAAGTATATATATATATATATATATATACACACACACACA